>JAFEMH010006663.1:0-116708 GCA_022495995.1 Adenophora triphylla var. japonica | reverse complement strand
TCTACCTCCTCTAAAATTTATTTCAAAATGAGGGACTGTTCACCCTTTTAAAAGACTCCGATCACCGGGCTTTAAATGGTCGTGCGACACATCGTTCCCTCAAAGCCAAAATTCCCAAAATACCCCCGCACTCTAATGATGTACAAATTTTGACCCCGTGTTGAGTTTGTTGTTTTTAATTCCCGCAGTGTACAATAATCAATTGAGTCCCGACGACCGCCCTCCGACCAAACTCGGAGAAGAAAGAACAAAACAAAAAGCATGCGTATCTCATGATGCACTCCCAAGAAGAGCTCGACAATACTTAGTAACCAAGAAGCCTAAGAAGAAAAGCCTCAAGCAGTAGCCCAAATCAAGAAAAGCCTCTCGCGCAGCCAAACCCAAGAAAAGCCTCTCAAGCGCAGCCAAACCCAAAAAAAGAAAAGAGCCTCTCAAGCGTGAGCCAACCCAAAAAGCCTCTCAAGTGAGCCAAACCCAAAAAGCCTCTCAAGCGCAGCCAAACCCAAGAAAAGCCTCTCAAGCGTGAGCCAAAACCCAAAAAAAAAAAGAAGAAAGAGCCTCTCAGCGCAGAGCCAAACTCCAAAAAGCCTCCTCCAAGCGCAGGCTAAACCTGAGAAAAAGCCTCCTCAAGCGCAGCCAAACCAAGGAAAAGCCTCTCAAGCGTAGCCAAATCCAAGAAAAAGCCTCTGCGCGAAAGCCAAACGGCAGAGGAAAAGCCTCAAGCTGCAGCCAAACCCAAGAAAAGCCTCTCAAGCGCAGCCAAAGCCTTAGAAAAGCCTCTCAAGCGTAGCCAAACCCGAAAAGCCTCTCGAAGCGAGCCAAACCCAAGAAAAGCCTCTCAACCAGTAGCCAAACCAAAAGCAAGAAAGCCTCTCGAAGCGTAGCCAAACTAAAGAAGAAAAGCCTCTCTAGCGTGAGCCTACCGACAAGAAAAGCCTCTCAAGCGGAAAGCACAACAGTAAGTCACGAGTAAGCTACAAAGCCAAAGCTGTACGAAGACACATCTCTACTCTCCTTTCTTGCTTTGTAGTCGCATATTAGTAATTCCGAACTACTGTATTTGGCTTGGATTCCCTTCTTAAAGGGATACGTAGGAATCCTTCTCGTAAAGGTCCGGCCCAGCCCAATTTTCCCCTTCTCACCCCTTCTAGCCGCTTCCACACTTAACCCCAAACAGCTTCATCGAGATTGGGTCTTATTTTATCGACAACCCCACTTTTTCCAAAAATTGTGACGTTCGCCGAGGGGCTCTGTAAGTACGCCAATCCACTCCGCAACCTTTTCGATGCATTTTAACATAATAAAACCGCATTAAGGGGCGTTTTGGTAAATTCCCGGCCTATCCCGAGACTTCCTGAAACGTTCCATGAGTTTCCCGCGAAGGAAGTACCTTTTGGTACATCATTCATGCCAAAGGACCCCTCGGGAATAAAACCCGTTGGACCTTTTGGGTATTTTCCGAATGTTCCGTAAACCGGTTTTGGCGCCAAAAGCGGTTGAGCCACCTTGTGTCACGCGTCTTGAGGCATGGAAAGCGGACGCGTAAGGTCGCAATTAGGTCGACATACTAAGCGTGCCTAACCTGCAAACCTATAAATAAGACCCTCCCCTCATTGAAATGGATCCCAATTCCAGGCCTATCGTTACTTCCGCTAAAATAGCATTGTGACGAACATCCCAAACACCAAACCTCTCTCTCTCTCCTACCTTTCCAACCCCCTAATCCCTCTCATCCAAACCCAATTCTTCTACCCACACCAAGTGGAACCCTTGGATCGGAGCCATGAGATCTACAACGAAGAATTGAAGGATTCTATATCTAACTAGATATAGAATTCGTGGAATCAACAAGGGTAACAATTCCCTAACCCTCTCTCTCTCTCTCTCATTTAATTCCTTGCAATTTTATAATTCTATTTTTGTTTGGATTCAAAAGAATCGGATCCTAGCTATCTCGAATTATCAATCCCAATCGCAATCTCTCTGTTTAACTTGCATATATTGTGTAATTGAGCTCATATTGATTGACTTGGTTGAATTTGGTGTTTGAGCCCCCAAGGTGTGGATCTACCCATATCCACACTCCCCGGGTCGATTCGATGTTGTTTATGTTTTTCGTTCATAATTCAAATTTTGTTAATTAGATCTCGTATAGCTTCGTTAATTTCGAATTCATATTGTAAGGTTTCGCAGAAGGCTCATATGTGTCACGCGACACCTTCGTCCCCAAGTGATCCCGTGTCACGCGACACATGTGGTCACCGGTACGATGTGTCATGCGACACACATGACCCATCCGGTGACTCTTTTCCTTTGTAATTTGTTCTAGTTTGTTTGTATCGTGGATGTGGCCTCCCTAAATAATGGGCTCACAATATGTAACTTCTCGTTTCATAATTAATAAGATGCATTTTATCACATTTCGTTTATTATCAATATTTGCACACACTTTGGATTTACTTGGATGTGTTTGATTGAAAGACTCGTCTATGGATGAGGCGTGTTGGGTGAACTCTCGGTTCTTCCCAACACGTAACCTGACCCCCGAACTCATGTTTTCTCTCTAAAACAAAGGTTTTCAATGTTTCCTCTTAAAACGGCGTGGCGACTCCTTTTTTCATATCCTTTTCGGGCGAGCGCACATTCAGATTGAGGTAGCTAAAGTTTGGGTTTCGACAATTCGGAGGTTGTCACTCGCTGTTATTCCGTTATAACCAAGTAACGGAGGCGACTTGGGAGAGAAATTAATTCTTCTTGGAGATAACGGATATACTTGGGATCACGGCGTTACATCTAGTTAAGAAATAACGGGAGTTGTATGCCCAAGTGGAAAGTCCAAGAGCAAAGATGTAATTTCTCGCTCGTAGAAAAAGAAGCCGCCCCAAGCATGAGACGGGGGCAAAAGAGGTCATACGGCCATAAGTTTATTTTCACCAGTTTATTTAAAACTGGAGTTGGACGGGCATTGGGCACCGTTGCCACCCTTCTGCTACCGAGGAATAGAGAGAGAGGAGAGAAAGAATTTTCAAAAATCCTTCAATTCCTTTGCTTCTTTTGATTTAGATGGATCCGGAAGGGAATCCGATGCCTAGGCAAGCACGGAGGAACATCTCCGAGGCCGCTTGAAGGAGGAGGAGGGAGCTTGTTTGAACGGAGAGGAAGTATGACTTTAATACGCCTCCATCGGAGCTTTATCCCGGTAGGAGAGAGCACAAATCGACGAAACCTCAATCGGTTGGGGTAAGCATTCTTGACCTGCTCGATTCCGTCAATTTTGATTGAATTTTGATTGATTTTAGGGCTTGACCCGAGTTTTAGGAATTTCTCGAATTTTCCTAGGATTTTTTATGATGATTTTGAAATTTTGATGATTAACCTATGAGGCTAAGGACACAAATGAATATGCATGTGCAATTTATTTGAAAATAATGAGAATGACCCATTTTTTTCGAAAATAAAGTAAGAAAAATAATTGTCTAAAATGTGATGGAGTTCTTGCATGTGCTGGAACTAGGTCAATTTTTTATCATGGATGAGGAAACGGGATTTTGGACGATGAAAAGGATTCATGCATGCCATTTTTTGAAAAGATTAATGCTTATGTGCAAATAATTTTGAAAATCAGAATTTTGTGCTTAGGAGAGCAATGTGCTTGACATGATGTGTTTCAAATGATGAAAGACACGTTTTCTATGCAAAGGATGCTAGAAAAAAAATTTATGAATGCTTTTCTTTTGAAAATATGTGCACTTTTGAATATATGCATTCTTTTGAAATGAGATGAAGGACTGACACACTTTTTGTTGTGTTTTCCTACAGGAGAACAAGTCTAGGGGACCTTCTGAGGTTGCTGTAAAGCTATGGGAGAGGATGCCCGACTTTGAGAAGGATGGGGTGAACCCCAAACAGCTAGTGAGAGCTACCGGCCTTGATTTGTTCATTGAGGCTATTGGCAGAGGCATTCATGTGACCTCGAAGAGTAAGGGCTTGATCCAGGCCCTCTCGGAGTTCTGGTGGGACACCACCCACAGCTTTTACCTTAGCTGGGGGGAGCTTACAGTGACGCCAGCAGACTTTACTGCTATCACTGGCTTGCAGTTCACCGAGAGGCCTGTGACTTGGAGGGACCATATCACGGCTGAGGAGTTCAGGGCTCTAGTTGGGTTTGACCTCCAGCCTAAGGGGCTGGGGATGGAGACGAGGAATGTTGAGGTGGCAGTCCTGAACTGCATACAGGGATTTGTCGCCAATGAGGTGACTGCCCACCAGCTTGCGAGAGCTTTTCTGTGGTTGATGCTGTCAGTCATCATCTTTGCTAATTCTGGGACTTTGGCTATGCTGTGCCTTCTGGACTCCTTGGAGGATGTGGATGAGATTGGGACGGTCTCTTGGGGTGAGGCCGAATTGGTGGAGCTTTACTTCTCCTTAGACATGTACAGCCGGAACAAGGCTGCCTCTATGGACTGCTTCTCCTTTGCGCTTGAGGTATTCTCACCTTCTTTCCTTTCTCTTTTCCTTTCTGTCTTTGAGACTTTATGAGAGAAATGACCCTTCTATGTTTTGAACATGCAGGTCTGGTTTTGCGAGGTGATCAGGTTCTTTCCGTGGAACCAACAGAGTGATTCTACCATCTTCCCTGCTATGATCCGTTGGAGGGGAGATGCTAGAGACAAGTTCACCGGGAAGACCCGGATCACTTTTGACTACAAGATGGTGAGACCAATCATCAACAGGGATGGGCATGATGGAGTTGACTTCTACCCATGGGGGAGGTACCCGGAGGTTCTGCTAGGGGATGCCGTGGAGGCAACTAGGCAGGAAGTGGGCCGACGGGCTCGACATGTGATGTCATTTATCCGGGGACCGCTTTTGCAGCAAAGATGGTCATGTCCCTCCATTGGATGCCATTACTCCTCACGATCCTCCAAAGACGGGATGCCGCCCTGTGGACCGGTCGGCGGATGATATAGCGAGGTATCAGTGCGTAGCGGCAAATGAGGAGTATTTTGATCTCGGCTACCCCGTATGCTACCTTTGTGGAGCACGGTTGAGGACGCCACGAAGCTAGTGAAGCCGGGCCGTCACTCGGGATATGGGAAAGCCGAGCCTACCGACCCGCCGATGCCTCCCGCTCATCTCTCTTATGTGGTCAACGGGGTACCGAGGAGGTTCAGGATACCCGTCTCGACACGAGGGAGCCCCAAAAGATACTCTGCCCGACAAAGACCGTGTAAGTAAACTTTAGGGTCTTTTCCCTTTTACAGATTTCTTTACTTTCTGCAATTCCGAGATTTTTCTGAGATTTTCTTCTCTTTTTCTCAGGTTCCAGCTCGTACTTATGACGGCTTGGTCAAAGGTAACAGGGTTGGAAGGATGTGTGTCGGTCCCTCGTGAAGAAGCTGGCTTGCGCTTCAAAGGCTGCAGTGAACGTGCAGGAGCCCGTGCGTAAAAGAAGGCACGTCGGGAGCACGGCATCCACCTCCTCAGCCTCAGAGTACTCTTCTAGTGCCATGCCTCGGGGACAGGGACCCAACGCCGGCATCCTGGAGCAGCTAGCTGAATATGAGCATGTGAATGTCCATCTTTCTGATGTGAGTGACAGCAAAGATTTGATAAGGGAGATGAGCTTCTACGAGCTGAGTAGTGATGACGAGGGGTCGGAGGCCTAGGAGGTCCTTAGGGTTGATCTAATGGGAAAGAAACAAACAATGAACAATTTTATGCACAATTTGTCTATTTTTTGCTTTATTTGGGCGCCGATGGGGCGAAAACAATGTAATACTGTTTTATTTGCTTTTCTAATTTATGCTTTATGAATTTGCATATTACTTGAGCCTCGGGGCAGTTTTTTGCTTGGAATTGGGGCTGAAACTGGGCCAAAATGATTTGTGATGACACATAACTGCATGGTTGGTGTTTGGATATGTTTTTGTACATGTTTTTGTTGGAAAAGTGGGGTGAAAACTCCCTTGGGGCAGCAACTTGGGTTGCTGCATATTTTTTCTCGCATGGCAAATGAGGCCGCGCGGTCCGGACGTGGGAGCAAATGAAGCCGTGCGGCTATCAGCCTGTCTCTGGATCGGTCTTTTTCAAAATAAAACCAAGGCTTGGCCATTTCATTTCATTTTCACCCTAGACTTGTCCCAACTGATCCCAGAGCATATTTTTTACCTAAAGACATCAACTTTGATCATCTTGCAATGGAGAAACACGTCAGATTACAAAAGGGGAAAAGAGACCGTTTTCTGTCCGATCTTCAATCTTGGGTGAGACATAACTTTCAATCTCACAAGGGGCTGTTCGATACTACCTTCAAGATCAAATCTTTATGGCATTTGAAGGATCTCCCACCTGATTGGGACCTTTTGAGAGCAGCAGCAAAGTTCTTGGATGTCCGTAGACACGTTTACTGCTTTTCTTACAACGAGCTTGTCCCAACCTATGAAGACTTCCGAGCCTTGATTGGGGGTCTAGAAATTGAGGCTATATCGATTCCTCTGATTGAAGACGTGTCGGTGGAGGCAAAGTTGGCATCTTTTCTGCAAATCTCTCTGGGAGAGGCTGAGGGGATGATGATAGCTCCGGACAGGATTGACCTTTCTGATATCCCAGGCAGGTTTGGATCTTCAGATATGGCTACGAACACGGTGGTTATGGATGCCTTTATCCTTTGCGTATTCTCATCTCTGTTCACTGCTGAGTCCGTGGGGATTTGTCATGGTGGCCTCTTGGACATGGTTAGGGATTGCAGGGCTGGGAAGGATATTATCCCACTGGTTTTTTGGGTGAGACCCTGCATGGTATTGACAGGATGGCTAGAGGAGACCATTTCATGAGTTCTGGGAGCTCGGCCGTGTTGACCTTATGGCTGCAGGAGAGGCTCGGGGCTTTGCCGACTCAGTGCCCTTGGGTGATTTCTTGGAGGGGTTCGCCTAGGCAACAGGACCAGGGTGACTGGGAGCTGATGATGGCTAGGTTATCCACTTCGGATATTCACTGGTGGGTACCTCACTGGAGGTTGCACACCCGGAGGACATTTTAGGAGTCCTATGTGGTGAGGGTTCCAGGGTTTTCTTGGTCATCCTTCTACATACCCTGCTTGGTATCCAGGCAGTTCGGGGCCTTACAGGAGACGTTGGGCGATTGGGAAGACATCCGTACCATGGAGGTGGTGCCTTTAGACATGAGGGATCTGGCCAGCTCTTCATTCTTCTCGAGGGCTTGGACATATATTGCTTTCCCACCCAGGGCCATTCTCAAGAGTAGGAAGAGTACCATCTTGACCACAGCCTACTTGGACTGGTACGAGAGGGAAATGGGGGCGACTCAGGTCATTTTGGGAGAGAGACGTCAGGCTTTATTGGGGGCTGACTGCGACTCGAGTAGGACTCTGAGGGAGACTGAAGCTAAGGCGAGTCGCCATAACCAGTCGGGTGACCTTATCAAAGACATGGAGGCTCGATATGAGAGGCTTTCTGAAGTCGCTCCTCGACCGAGGCTCGAGAGGAGGAAGTGCAGACTCGTGCCCGGGTTGAGAGGGCACTTATTGACACAGGTTTGATGGAGGCTCCAGTGAGGATACCGGAGATCGGGATGAGGGAGACCGACATCATAGAGAAGAAGAGAAAGAACACTCGACGAGGTCGAGGTAAAGGGAAGAAGACCAAAGAAGACTCAGTGAATGACAGCTGATAAATCTTTTCTTAGGATTCCCTTATTGCCATTTTGCAAACACAGTAGTTTATTAGGCATTTTATTGTATTTTAGATCCTTGTAGCAGGTTAGCAGAGTCAAGAGTAGACCGTGCTTGAACTCATCAAGAAGTCTTTTAACTTGTAATTAACAAAGATATGATCTTAGAAATTAATCAAGACACATTTCATGGAAATTTCAGATGTCTTATTGATTGCTTAGGACCCGTTTCATGAAAACTTGATTGCCCTTTATTATTTATTGTTTAGACCGAACCATATATGGCTGCCTACGTTCCCCTTTTACAAGAAAGACTAAGGGGCTCAGGCTTTCGTAGTTCATTCTGGTGAACTATCGGAATTTTTGTTTTTGTTTTTTTTTTATGTGCAGCCCTGTTTTTTGCCTAGACCGCCCTTTTTAGGGTTTTTCAGCCTAGCTGGGCATTACTCTTTTTGCACTAAGATTTTTTTTCTTTTTTTTTATATGCAACCCTGTTTTTTGCCTAGACCGCCCTTTTTTTGGGTTTTTCAGCCTAGCTGGGTATTACTCTTTTTGCACTAAGGTTTTCTCTTCTTTTTTTTTTTATTTATTTTTTTTCTCTTTTTTTATTTTTTCAGACATTGTACCTTCGGAGCTTATCGTCGTTGACTGGGTGGACAAAGGGATTGCCGTCCAGGTCTGCAAGCTTCATTGCTCCTCCCGATAGTATCTTCTGCACCACATACGGGCCGATCCAAACGGGTTCCCACTTTCCCAGGGGGTTGTCTCTGGTAGGGGGCTTCACTTTCAACACTAAGTCACCCTCTTTGATGTCTCTGGCTTTGACTTTCTTGTCAAATGCTCTGGCCATTCGCCTCTGGTAGGCTCAGGTGTGTTCCATGGCTTTGAGCCTTCTTTCGTCGAGCAGGGCCAACTCATCATGCCGGCTACGTAGCCATTCTACTTCGTTGACACTGTTTTCCAGAAGAACCCTTAGTGACGGGATTTCCAACTCTACTGGCAATACTGCTTCCATCCCGTAAGTGAGGGCAAAAGGGGTTTCTCCCGTGGCTGTTCTGACAGACGTTCGGTAGCCCCAGAGTGCCAGGTGCAGCTTTTCGGGCCAATCACGACCACGGGTGGCCATTTTCCGTATGATCCGTTCGAGCGTCTTATTAGCAGCTTCCACGGCTCCGTTAGTTTGAGGTCTGTATGGGGACGACTTGTGGCGAGTGATTCTGAATTCTGACAGCAATCTATCGCAGTCCCCTTCAAAGTGTGACCCGTTATCGGAAATGATCTCATTGGGCACCCCGTATCTGCACATTATGTTTTCTTTGACAAACTGGGCCACCTTCTTGGAAGTGAGGACCTTGTAGGACTTGGCCTCTACCCACTTGGTGAAGTAGTCGACTGCTACTAACACGAATTCATGCCCATTGCTTCCTGCCGGGGCTATCTTCCCTATCACGTCAATACCCCAAGTTGTGAACGGCCAAGGAGTCGTCATGCAGTACAGGTCATGAGGCGGGAGATGGTTGAGGTTGGCAAACCGTTGGCATTTGTCGCACGCTCGGACATGCTGGACACAGTCTGTCTCCATGGAGATCCAATAGTAACCCATTCTGAGGATCACTTGCATCAATGCTCTGGCATTCATATGAGGACCGCAGGGACCATTGTGGACTTCGGTCATCAACTCTCTAGCCCTTTCTTGGGTGACACACAGGAGAAGTGGTCCCTGGTATCGCTTCTTGTACAGGTCGCCTCCTAAAATGACATATTGGGAGGCCAACCTTTTCAAGGCTTGCAAGCTCTTGGCTTTGACACCTTCTTTTGGTCTACCTTCTTCGTCTCTGAAAGCTGACTCTCCATCTTTGAGGAACTGGTAAATTTGATTGTACCACGGTTCCTTGATAGGCTCAGGTCCTAAGTCTATTTCACAATAGAAAGTCGGGGCTTCTCTTCTACCCACTCTGAAGGGTTTTAGGGCTTTTCCCTCGGGGATCTCTACCAGTGAGGCTAGAGTAGCTAGGGCATCTGCGAATCTGTTCTTTTCCCTTGGCAGGTAGTGGAAAGTCACTTCTCTGAACTGTCTAGTCAACTCCTCCATATAGGCATGATACTTTTGCAGGTTAGGGTCTACAGTCTTCCAATTGTTGGAGACCTGGTTGATGATCAGGGCTAAGTCTCCATAGACCTCGAGCTCCTTGACATTCCTTTCTAAGGCAGCCTCTAAACCAGCAATGCAGGCTTCGTACTTGGCGACATTGTTCGTGGCAGGAAAGTTCAACTTAAGGGCTATGGGCGTGTGCTCATCTTTCGGATCGACCAGTAGCATCCCTACGCCATTTCCTCTTTTGTTAGCAGCCCCGTCAAAGAAAAGCTGCCATCGGCTCTCAGGCTCAACTACAAAGATTCCTTCATCTGGGAATTGGGGTTCAGGCCCGCGGTCCTCATTACTGGGGAAGTCTGCCAGATGGTCTGACAACGCTTGACCCTTGATGGCCTTTCTTGTCACATAATTGATGTCATACTCAGCTAAGAAGAAGGACCACTTTGCTAGACGCATCGAGAGGGAAGGCTTATCGAAGATGTACTTGATGGGGTCCATTTTCGAGACCAAGTTCACAGAGTGGGCTTGCATGTAATGCTTCAGCTTACCGACTACCTGCACTCGCCCCGCACAAGTCTTTTTCACATGCCGAGTAATTGAGCTCACTTCCTTGCAGCCTTCCTACCGACAAAGTAAATGGCATTCTCTACCCGAGAGTCTTTCTTCTCCCGAGCAAGCATAGCCCCAACCGCCGTATCAAGGATGCTGAGATAGAGAAGAAGAGGTTTCTGTCTATGTGGAGGGCATAGCACCGGAGGATGTACTAAGTACGCCTTGATTTGGTCAAAGGCATCCTGGCATTCCTCGGTCCATTCTGTGTCTACATTCTTCTTCATGAGTTTGAAGATGGGCTCGCACATAGTGGTCAACTGATTGACGAAACGGCTGATGTACTGCAGCTTGCCCATAAAGCTTTTGACTTCTGTCCGGGTTCGAGGTGGCCTCATGTCCATAATGGCTTTGATCTTTCGGGGATCGACTTCGATACCTCTCTCCGTGACCATATACCCGAGCACTTTTCCCTTGTCACTCCGAAGGTGCATTTGCTGTGGTTTAGTCTCATGGAATGTTGTCTCAGCCTCTCGAAAGAACTTTCGCAGTCAACAAAGTGTTGTCCATCCTCGCCTTTGGAGTGGATTATCATGTCGTCGACATAGACCTCAATCTCCTTGTGGATCATGTCATGAAAAAGCGCGATTGCTGCCCTCTGATAAGTAGCCCCGGCGTTCTTAAGCCCAAATGGCATCACTGTATAGCAGTAAGTTCCCCACGGTGTGGTGAAGGCTATCTTTTCTTGGTCTTCCTCGGCCATCTTGATCTGGTTGTAGCCTGCAAAGCCATCAACGAAGGATTTGACTTCGTAGTTGGCAGTGGAGTCCACCAGGATGTCTATGTTTGGCAAGGGGTAGTCATCTTTGTGGCTGGCCTTGTTCAGATCCCAAAAATCTACATAGCAGCTCACCTTCCCATTGGCCTTGGTTACGGTCACAATGTTGGACAACCATGTCGGATATTCGATGACTCTGATGAATCCTACCCGCAGTAGCTTCTCAATCTCTTCTTTGACATGTAGAGACCATTTTGGCTTGATCTTCCTCGCTCGCTTTACCGGCTTAGCATCCGGTGCTAGAGGGATTCTCGTGCTCTACTATCGAACTATCTAGCCCCTGCATATCCCCGTACGACCATGCAAACACGTCCATGTATTCTCTCGAGCAGATTGACCAGCCCGTCCCGTTCAACCCCCGGAAGAAGTTTCCAATCTCGTGTCTCTTTAGGTTCCTCGACGCACCCAAGTTAACACTTGTCAAAACCTCCTCGGCAGCTTGGGCCCGGTTTTCCTCTTTTTCTGCAACCTGCTTAAAGATTTCTTTAATGTATTGTTCATTTAGTGTGTTTGCATCTTTCATTATTAACTGTTGTTAAGTTTTGAGTTAATTTATCATTTTTTAAGTTGGCAATAAGGGGATACTCAGAAAGATCTGTCATTTCATTCAAAGCAAGAGGAAAGATGACATTGGTTACATATTCATAATCCTTAGGCGTGAGGCCTTCGGATGACTCGGAGGACTGGAATTCAAAGATTCCTGACTCAACTGTATGGACGACAGGGTGTTTGACACGACTGGGTTGAGAAGGACGGGGTACCAATCCAAGCTCCGTGATCATTTGCTGTCGGCTAGCTATCGGCCCTAAAAATGTCTCCCAATTCTTCAACGGCATCTCTATCTTAGTTACCAAAGTGCGGGGATCGAAAGTCTCTTCACCACCGTCTCCAATTACGGCAACTAGCTCATCATCTGAGCTCAAGTCAATCAAATCAGGGATCTGTGCTTCTTCATCAAACAACTTTTGCAAACCCAACTCACTGTCTTCACTACTGGCAGCTTCTATCTGGCTGATCTTCGGAAGAGCTAACTCGAAGACGGAGAAATCCATTACCCCAGATGAGAAGAGTGCTGACTCTTTGACACTGTCTGGATTTCCTTTGAAGACATACTCGTTCTGAACGGTAGTGGTAGCCCCCAGGAATGTCCGGCAAGTCAAGGAACATTCTCCGAACAGGATTTGCTGGTTTTCCCCTAACTTTCTCAAGGTTTTCCAGAAGGGTTTTTCTCAAGGAGATCTGGCGATCACTTTCACCGTATTGGGTCCCACCTTGTGTGAAGTAATGGGTTAGAGACAAGCTGTAGGGATGGAGATGGACCCCTTCACTTTGTTTTCCTGGAACTGTGCCTTTAGCTTTTCTGTCATCCCGAGAGTTTGGTTTGTATCCCAAGCCATATTTGGTAGTCTGTTCCTTTACATCAATGATAGCATTGCGACCCTGAAGTCTTTTACCCAATCCAAGCCCCGGGAGGTAACCCATTTTTCTCATCATTCGCATGGCAGGGGGGATCTTGTCAGAGGTAGTAGTGAGGTCAGTGTAACACACTTGTGCCTTGGAAGAAGCTACAGAGAATCCGGTCAAGGCAAACCCTTCATCATCATGCTTGATTTCCAATGCTTGTTCCTTCCACAGTGACACTGTCTCCGTAAATAGTGGTGATAGTACCATCACTTGACTGAAATTTGACGCATTGGTGCAGAGTAGAGGCTACCCCGTTTATCTGGTGGATCCAAGGTCATCCCAGCAGAGCGGTAAATGAGATCGGAATGTCAATCACTTGGAAGTCAACATCCATGACCTTTTTCCCGAACCACAACTTGAGAGTAGCAATCCCCAGAACTGATCGTGCAGTGGAGTCATAGGCCTTAATAGTCTGATTAGAAGGCTTCAAATCTGTGGGCTTCAAATCCAATAAGTCCATCATCTTTGCTGGCAGGACATTCATTGCGGACCCTCCATCAACTAATACCCGTGGCAACCGGCGTTCTTCCAACTGGACTGTGATGTAAAGGGGTTCGTTATGACTAGCCCCATACTTTGGCAGGTCCAAGTCAGTGAAGGTAATGATGTTTCCGTAATGGATATTTCCAATCATCTGGACGACCTCATCTGGGGTGACATCTATGGGCACCATGGTCTTGGCCAAACTTTCTTCTAGCTTCAGCTTATGAAGGTATGAAGAGGTTAGCAGAGACCACAAGGAGATATTGGCCTGAGTACACTTCAATTGAGTCAACACCGGATCCTCCTTTTCAGAGTCTGGCTTTTCTGCTTCTGGTTTATAAAGTCTTTTGTCTGTTTTCGGCTCGGAGACGACATTTCTTTTATCACCCTTAGGCTGCTCAACATTCATCTGTCCAGACCGAGTCATCACATAGACATTAGATTTTTCTGAGTCATCATTCCTACCGGAGGATTCCTTCAGCTCTTTCAAGGTTAGAGGCGGGCTCTTGCCGGCGTATGGCCAACTCTGCTGATTAATCTGATTAACAGCACTACCAGAGGCATAGGCGGCTTCCCGAATCTGATC
Source organism: Adenophora triphylla var. japonica (assembly GCA_022495995.1). NCBI lineage: Eukaryota > Viridiplantae > Streptophyta > Magnoliopsida > Asterales > Campanulaceae > Adenophora > Adenophora triphylla. The sequence continues at coordinate 103,001 of JAFEMH010006663.1, read as the reverse complement.
CCAGGTCACTGGCTTTCTGACTTTTTCTGAGTTCTGACTCCCTAATTGGCTTAGCAACCAGCTGGTTTCAGCTTCACCTTCCTCATTCAAAGCCTTCACAGTTTCATTCAAGCTTTTCGTAGTCGCATGCAACAGAATTATCATTCTCAGAGTCTGGAGGTTTGCTAATGGCTTCCTCACCTGGTCCTAGCAACTTTTTCAACAGAGTAGTGTCATATTCCTCATCACTGTCAAGCATATCCCTTCTTTCTCTAGGGGTCAGCCTTCTGACGGCATCTTTGACATTGGCCAAACACTTTCTGAAGTGGGAGATTCCATCATCGAGAAGGATTTCCGTAGGGTTAAACCTCATGGTGGGTTCCTGTCCTTTACTGTCGGGAAAGTTTTCTGGGCTTTTTGGTTTCTGGGCTGACCATTCTTCCACCGTTCCTTCCGGTATTTCGACTGTGTCTTCCTCAATATCACTACAGTAACTCCCGTGAGAACTTTCATCTTGACTCTGATGACCAATGAGGGCAAAAGCAGGTCGGGACACTTGGCGCCATATAAGAGGTATCCTGGACTCTTCCTCTGACTTGGGGATCACCAAGAAAACATCACTGTCGTCATAGGATAGGAAGGGGACCGGGGTCGCTTCAAACTTTAAGACTCTTTCTAGAGCTTCCATACACTCTTCTTCAGACAAGGTCTCAGGGGTGACTCTTAGCACTGCAATGGAGTCTACTCTTCCTACTGGGGGTTTGGCCTCAATGACGCTTACATGTTCTAGATCGGTGGGTGGAGCCCACTTCCCTCTTTCAGCTAAAGCTTCGATCAAGCTCCTCCATTCACCAACCAAGTCTTTGTAAGGAGTTTTGAATTTTAGGATGTGGAATTCATACCCTGTCTCATCTGAGCTCGCATCCCTTTTCTCTTCCGAGCCCTTGTAAAGGCTACAGACACACTTTGAAGTGATACCATCTCCCATTCCAGGTCTGTGGTTTTTTATTTCATCTTGCCCTCCGGGTTTCACTTCCGTCGACTCCAGGTTCATTCCTTCTACTGAACTGTCATCATCACTGTAAATCCATCCATTCCTATTCTCATTTCCGACTGACTCTTCACTGTCGCTGTCTGGGAGATAGGCAAATTCACAGGCGTTGACAAAGTTGGAAAGGTCAGGCTGGTACTTGAATTCCAGGATAAGGAAATTTGGATCAGGCTGAAAGGAGGGAATGAGTCCCATGGGGTAATGCAGAGACTGCGTAACTGGGATAGCTATGGCATTTGCTCTCTGTTGATAGGGAACAAAGCTGGGTCTCATCTGAGGAGGCGAGGGTGTTGAATCCCTGACGGCCTGGGATGCTGGAAAGGACTGAAAAGGGGCAGTCCTTGGTAATGGATCATATGTGGATGGAGGAGGGCATTGGTTATAGGCTGGGGGAGCTGAGATGGCTACTTCTGGAGTCTCATCTTCTACCATAACCAGGGAACCGTTGGACTCGACCACTATCTGAACCCCATGACGACGGAGCGCATCAATGAGCATGGCTTGCTGTTCCTCATGGGCCTTACGACTGTTTTCCAAGGCTAAGGCTAGCTCTTCTTCCCTAGTCATCTGATTACCCAAACCACTGCTATTTTTCGTCAAATCGGCCATTCTGACTCTCTGGACTGACAAAACTGAGGATTCTGGCAAACTGTCTGAGAAATCTGCGCTAACAAGCCGCTGACCCGGTATTCTCACCCACTTCTTTCTCGCTGCGGGAAAGGGATAGGAGAGGTTTAGACTCGGGGTAGGTGTTTAGGCTGAAGGCTCAAGCAATATGCAAATTAAGAATCTTCCAGTTTACTTAAAACAGTGTCTTTTATTTATTTCTATTTGGTTGGAAAAGGGGTTCTGCCCTTCTTTTTCGCAACTACTCTAGATCCAGGATCAGTGGGCTCCGTCACTACGTCTATAAGCCCCTCGTATTCCACCTGTATTTCGACCTCCCAGGGTGGACAGCCCCGGGCGAGGGTCCTATAGGGCACGCGGATCCCACCGACCGAGAGAGAAGAACGCTCCTAACGGGTCTAGCGGGTCATAGGAACTTTTAACGCACGAGCGATGCGGATTATAGTCAAGGCAATACCGGGAAAGTCTCGTCTTTCAGCCTTAACGGAATTTCGGCAGAGTTTCGCTTGCGCGATCGACGTTTTGACTTTTCGGTAATGTCCGAGAAGATAATAAGCATGGGTCGGGCGGTAAAAGCCGGATGACACAGTGTCACATTGAACTTCGTTGCATAGGCTGTGCGTGAGTCAAAGTCGAAGTCAATGCCGGAGTCAAGATCTTGCCAATTTTTCCTTGTCAAAATTTCGACAGAGCACCGCTTGCGCGAAAGATCTTTGGATTTTTGGCATGGACTCGGTCTCGACTCTTACGCATTCCGTGCGGGTCAAGGTCAAAGTCAATGCCGGAGTCAAGATTCTACCAATTTTTCCTTGTCGGAATTTCGGCAGAGCTCCGCTTGCGCGAAGGACCTTGACTTCCGTTATGGACTAAGGCTTGACCTTTACGGGGATATGCAACTGGGCTATATGACACGGACTAAACCAAAAACCAACCAAAAGTCACGGTTTTTTGAAACGTGTGACACGGACTGTGCATTGGTCGACACTGGCTGTCATGGGGAGTTTGGGGTGATTCCGTGCGCGCCCGGGAGCATCGTAAGGCTGTCCGTGACTGCAACTGAACAACCACCCCGGGTTAAAGGGACGTGCGTGCAAAGTGTACAGGATATATAAGGTGCGCGTAGTGTGCGGTCTCCTAAAAAATGTTCCTTTTGAGTTAAAACAGAGATTTTCAGAAATGTGTTTTAAAAGGAATGATTTTTCGGGACGGGGGAAAATGCAACAGATAAGGCACGTAAATTTTCTGGAGCCTGGTCAACTTAGGAACTGAATAGCCCCAAACTGCCTAAGCTGCCAGATTAACCTCAAATTTGTCCTGGTGGAATTGCCAATGAGGCCGCCCGGCTGGAATCCGAGGCGGATTAAGCCGTGCGGCTGCATGGATCAATTTTCCAGGTTCCAATCCTTTTCAGTTTCAGGTTGCTCCCCGAACATTTTAGGCACCTTTCAGCTTCAGAAGGCTTCCTGTTCAGTTTACAGAGTATGCACAATTCCCAAGATGCAATATGCAATGCAATGCAAAGAAAGAAAAAGCAAGCACGACAAATGGAATCCGTGATGGGAGGCTAACCCGCTCAAAGGAAAAAGCTTTCTTTTTTTAATATTATATTTTTTTTTCGAAAAAAGATACCGGTACGTGAGATTGTTAGACCACAGTTTATCCCAAACCTCGGGTTAGGAAGCGATACAGAAAGGTTAGCGGTTTCCACCTATATACCGGGTATCGTTTTTTTATTTTGTAAATGAAAGCTTTCTCATTTGGTCTATCCCCAGCGGAGTCGCCAAACTGTGAATGTGGTGCCCAAAATCTTTTTTGTGTTTCATTTGGATTCACTTGAGTTTGAAAACATCTGGTTTAATTTGAAAAACGGAGTCGCCACGTCATTTTGATTTCCTCAAAACTTTGAAAAAAAAAAGAATTAGGGTTTGGAGGTTAAGTTACCCCTTGGGAAGAACGGATCGTCGTTCACCCAAGGTGCCTTGCCGAAGCAAGTCTCCCAAGATTTCATTTTTCGTGCTTGCTTGCATGCTTTCTTGTGTGTTTGTGTTGAAAAGAGGGGGGGGGGGGGAATGTTCCAAGTTGTCTTTCGGACGCATAAACCATTTAGTTGGTTATCGCTCGGGATTCCTTGGATTTTTATGTGTTCAGGACTTTGATCCCGTCCTCATCTTAGATTTGTGATCATCACTATTTGACCTTGGGCCATGTGTGATCGAGAGAAGGACTCTCTCTTATAGTCCAAAATGAGGTTCTTTAGAAAGGAGTATCCTTAGCCCATCAATCCTACATCTTGAGACGATTGAGCTTATATAGGGACTATTATGATCGTCTTAAGTGATGATCGGAGATATAGGGTTCAAGGTTTATCCCTTTGTAAAGAGATTGTGTCACCTTTAATGGAATAAACGATGTAAAGATAGGATCTTTACACCGGTCCGCTCTAAAGGATGCATCAAATACCAAAGGGGACTAGGGGAAGGGTATAAAGATTGGATCTTTATGCTCTTCCTATGCTTTTCGTGCCTTAGGAAGGTCACTAAGCAATCCTAAGAAAGAGAGATCCAATCATGGGGGACATGAAGGATGCATTCTAAACTAAAAATGACATTTTTAATGAAAAATATGACATTTTGGTGCAAAGGATGCTATTGGTTTGCAAAGGATGCTTTGTGATGTTAAAGAAATGATCTTTAATGCAAAGGATGCATCTTTATGTGTAAAAATGAAGTTTCAAGTGCAAAGGATGCAACTTTTATGCAAAGATAACATTTTTTATGAGCAAAGGATGCATAAAGATATCATTTTTAGGAGCAAAAGATGCTACTTTAATGCAAAGGATGCAAAAGGAGGGGGATATGATTTACATGCTTAAAGATATGACCTTTAATGACAATATACCAAGTCCCAAGCAAATATATAGTAATATGTAAAGCAAGGAGCAAATATATCACATATATACAAGCATAATGTAAGATAAAGGGGATGAGAGGTTACCAATGGTGGTGACCTCTTTCTCTTTGAAGTTTGCCTAGGGAAGGGACCAACTTTTGGAGGTTTTAAGGAGGGAGGTGGTTTTTGGCACTCTCATCTCTCTATATTTTCGTAGTGGTATTTTGACAGAGTTTCAGTGCTGAAAACTGTATATCAAAATGGGTAGAGGAGTCCTCTATTTATAGGCAGTCTGGTGACAGCCAATGAAGCCGTGCGGCCTAGAGTTCTGGCCTAATGCAGCCGTGCGGCATTATCCACTATGACTCAGCACCTTTCTAGAATCATGCAAGGTGGCCTTCTAGAAGGGTTTTTATATTAAAGGAAAACGTGGTTTTTTAATTCCAAGTAATTCCTTCACCCCTCGGAAGGTTCGGAACAGTTCCCGAATTGCTCCTGAACTTTAGGAAAGTCCGGGAAATTTCCGGGAAACTTAACCGGAAGGCATGAGCCAGATTTGGGTACTTACAGTTACACCACAGGACACCACCACGTTCACAGCGATCCAACCCAAGCGGTCATACCACAGGACACCGACACGTCTACCACTCACCATTTCATCTAAGGACACCGACACGTCGACCTCACATCAGGACACGAACACGTCCACTTTACTAGGACACCGACACGTCCATCACTCACCATTTTATCTTAGGACATCGACACGTCCACCTCACCCCAGGACACCGACACGTCCACTTCACTAGGACACCAACACGTCCACCTCACATCAGGACACCGACACGTCCACTTCACCAAGACACCGACACGTCCACCTCACATCAGGACACCGACACGTCCACTTCACCAAGACACCGACACATCCACCACTCACCATTTCATCTCAGGACACTGACACGTCCACCTTACCCCAGGACACCGACACGTCCACTTCACCAAGACACTGACACATCCACTTCACCAGGACACCGACACGTCCACCTCACATCAGGACACCGACACGTCCATTTCATAAGGACACCGACACGTCCACTTTACCAGGACACCGACATGTCCACCTCACATCAGGACACCGACACGTCGACTTCACCAGGACACCGACACGTCCACCACTCATCATTTCATCTCAGGACACCGACACGTCCACCTCACCCCAGGACACCGACACATCCACCTCACACCTGGACACCGACACGTCCACGTCACCTTAGGACACCACCACGTCCTCACATTCGACAAACACGGTCATCTTCTCTCTCCCGACAAGCGACCCAGATCGGGACCCTTATCTTTATCGACGACCCCACTTCCTTCTTAAGTGGCATCGCCGAGGGGCTTCTGTAAGTACCCCAATCCGAATTGATCCCAATCCGAGCACACGGGAAACATTGCGGACTCACGCAAACGTGATCCCGAAGACCCGTAACCTCCAAAAAGTCCAAAACCACCAACCAAACCAAGGTAGGACCCTTTCGGGATAAATGGAACAGAAGGACTTTTTGGGAATTACAAAAAATAGTCAGCCTGCAAAAGTTTCCATGCGGACCACTTAGCAGGGTGAAAATCAACATTAAAAATCCCCTTAAAGTCCACAATATTCCCTCAATTCCGGGAAAACCAAAAATTTGGGATTGCAAAAGTGTCCGCGCGGATCACTTTGCAATTTTCTTGGGCCTATAAATAGAGGGCTCCCCCTCTCATTTTCTTCACACCTCCCTTCTCTCCTCCCTCCCCCTAGCAAGCTGGGATAACTCTAAGGCGTCCCTAGCCCCTTCGGCCCTTCTAGAGGCCTCCCGAGCCGCCCCGAGGCGCTCTGAAGCCCTGTCGAGCCATCCCGAGATGCTCTCGAGCCATCTCAAGGCGCTCCCAAAGCCCTGTCGGTCGATCCCGAGCCATCCCGAGCCATTTCGAAGCATCCCAAAGCATTTCGAAGCCCTGCCGGTCAATCCCAAGCAAACCCGAGGCACGCCGAACCTCTGCCCAAATACACCTAGCAATCCCGAGGCACGTCGAACCTCTGCCCAAATACACCGAGCAAATCCGAGGCACGCCGAACCTCTGCCCGAATACACCTAGCAATCCTGAGGCACGCCGAACCTCTGCCCGAATACACCGAGTAATCCCGAGGCACGCTGAACCTCTGCTCGAATACACCTAGCAATCCCGAGGCACGCCGAAGATCTGTCCGCAGACACCGGTCCATCTTGAATCATACTGAAGCTCTGTCCACAGACATCGGTCCATCCCGAGGCAATCCCGGTCCATCCCGATCCGTCCTGAAGCACTATTCACACTCAATCAAACACATTCCCAAGCGGAAGATAGACACGAACCAACATTGGTAAGGCCTCCTTCCAAAACTATTTCAATTAATTTCATTATACATAGCATAATGTAGACATCATTTTCAAAATGCATTTTTAAAAGCACATACACACACAACTTTTAAAGAAAGAGGGGTATCGAAAGACTCGTGTATACGAGGCGACTCGAGTGAGCTCTTCTATTCTCTTCTCGAGACGTAACCTAACCTCCGAACTCAAAATCTCATCACACAACAACACTAAAACAATGTCTTTTCTCAATGTTTTGGGCGTAACCAAAATGGCGTGGCGACTCTACAAAAAAAAAACACAGCAACGACCAGCCAGCTCAAGATGCATGGTCCGCGCACCGGATCCGGGAAATTTCAATGACGCAAGTGACCCTATAAAATATCTTATTTTAGTAACGTTGATCTCCCATTAATTCATTCATGATATCATAATGTGGTGGAGAATTGTAAGTTAGATGTATCCATGTAAATATAATCCCATTTTCATGATAATACTTCTAGATTATGTGTGTGTAAAGATCTGAGACTTTGTTTGGCCACCAACCTTTTATATGAAATGAACAATCCCAAAATATTTATGTATTTGTTTTATTTAGTTAGTAATTTTATTTTGTTTTAGTTTTGTTTAACTCTATGACGAGCAAAAGATAAGTTTGCACTCAACCTTGGGTTATGATGGATTTTTAAAAGTGTTTATAAGTACATGGAATGAAAGGATAAAGTCTCGGAACATGATCTTAAAGGATACAAAAAGTAACGATCGAGAACGAAGAGGCAAAGGAGGAAATAATAGAAATTCCAGAAGGACAAAGTAGAATATGACCAGAGAATTAATTACCATTGGATATTAATTTTTGAGAGCTTTCCAATCATATATGACGCGTCTCAATCGGAGTCCGTATGAAGAAGTTATTACCTCCGAAAGTTCACCTAGTAATGTACAAGTCGACAATGCACGGGAGTGCACGCACCCGAGGGAGAGGAGCGCCCGCACCAAAAAGACAGAAAGTTGCTTGAAATTGGGAGCAGCCGCCCCCAAGGAAGGGGAGTGCCCGCCCCCACCTGTCCGTCACTAAATTCCGTTGCAAACCTATTCCATGGCAGATCAGCAAAATCCTATTTATACTTGATTTTTTCCCTATTTTCCTAATTTTTGACTCTTCTCTCTCTCCCTGGTATATATAGAAGACCTCTAGCCATAGTTTTAGATCGGTTACCTTCTCATAACATAATTATTTAGTTGTAAACAAGATATACAAGGTTTTATTCAAGAATTCCTTTGAAGATTTATTCAATTTAAACTAAATCTGTGTGTATGATTGACAAGTGATTGTTCGATCAATGCAAGTCAAACTTTTGAATGAATATAATCAATGTTTTGATAAGTGATTGCAAACCAAAATTATAGGTTTTTAATCCTAGAATTTAATGGGTTCTTGAATATTAAGTGGACATTGCAGAAAACCTAATATTTATAGAATACTAAATTGTGGACATGTGAACACCCAATTTTACTAAACAATGCGAACCTCCAATTATGATTGATTGTATGGCATATTGGTGCGATATACATAAATCCCATTCCGTAGATCGTTCTTCCTTGGTGTTCAGTAATAACTTAATTGCTTTATTTATTTCTTGTTTTAAGTAGGAATAGTAATCAAATCCAAAAACCCCCTTCTTTTATTTGTTTGTTCACTGTTGAAAGTCAAGTTATTGATTCACAAATCCCTGTGGAATCGACCCTTACCAAGTGCATATTACTATTGCGATAATTCGTGCACTTGCGAGGTATTTTTATTACAAGTGGGATTTTCCCCATCAGCTGTCATATCTACAAAAGACATAGAAACAGGGGAATCAGACCTAGTTTAAGTATGTTTCGATCTATCTAAGGACGACCTAGATTCCCCTGTGAAGGCTAATCTCTCTATAGGAAAAGGAGATTTATTGGTCTTAATGTAGAAGATTATGAGGTGGTAAATCAGTTTATTGAAAAGACGAAAACGAATAATCTGTGGATCATCCGCTTCCAAATTCCCCATACTCTCACCAGCTCGAAACCCTACCTCGTCGTAAAACAAGCTCCACCTATTTAAGATGGTGATACATTCCTCTCGGGTTAAGTCTCTCCATGGACCCTCTAGCCTCTTGTAAATTCTAAGGTTTACACAGTTCTACCCATACCTAACACCTAGCTCGAAGCCAAAGGTTCTAGTCATGGCGGAATAGAAGGGGAAGTTTGAAATTAAACCTAATACAGAGAAATTGAAGGGTGCCTTGTTGATTTAGGGGAAGATGGAGTTAAACGATGAAACGAAATGCTTGATTATGCCAGAAAAACGAATTCCTTGCCTTTGTTCTTGCTAGAGTATTTGAATGCTTGAGGTTTGTAAAGTTTGGAAAGGAAAAGAATCCTTCCTTTTATACGCCTCCAAATCCTTGCCTGAATTGGAAAGGGTAGGGGACATAACCGTTCATATGTCAGAGTAAAGGCTCAACGTAGGTTCCCAATGCAGTTGTCGAATCGCCAGAACTGTCCCATTAAGGCGGAAATTACGCGCATTAAACAGCATATCCAACCGTCATAAGTCAATCGTCGAGTGCGACCTACATCTAACCAGTCGACCTTCCACCAGCGGACTATGTAAGTCATCAAAAAAAAATATGTTAACTTCGTATACGACAAAGTCAACTCAGAAAGTTGGGGGTCACTGAACGGAATAAAAGTGATGGGTCAGGCCCAACACGTAAAGCCCATATATTCTGGCCATTACCAAGGCACAACTAATGAAGGGACCAACCCAGCTATTACACCTCTATTCGCCCAACGGTATGGATTAGTCGACCAAGCTTATTGTCCGACCTGCTTTGGTCCCGACCTAGATTCGTCCGACATACGATCTCCTAATTGGACAATCTCTGCCCAGTTAAGGCACGAAGTTAGGTCAATCTCAAATACTTAGGCGACCTCGACCTAATTACACGTGTATTTATTCAAAATTCTATTTGTAACCGTCTTCTACAATCACTGAGGCCGTTATGCCAGCATTATCTCCGCGATCCAAGGAATTCATTTTGATCATACAACACTACTATATAAACCATACTACATACAACGTAAAAAAAGTAATGTTATCTTCACTATTTGAGATTTAAGTCGTTCAATACAGTTTATCACAAACTTAACACTTTATCTCATCATCACGTCGGAGGGAACTAGCCGGAGAAAATTTCGGCTAGTCGTTTGTTCGTGGTTTCAGGTCATAGTTGTTGGATTATACTCTACTGCTGTACTAAGTATGATCCGGACTATTTCCTGTATGATCATATATATATATATATATATATATATATATATATATAGTGCCTTATTATAATGAGAACCACATTTATATGAGAACCATAAGAACCACAACATGATTGGATTAAAAACACATGCTTTCAGGATTAAAAAAAAAAAAAAGATAGAGGGGGTGGCATTTTCGTAATTATTTCATTTAAAATCCCCCTCAAATTTCAAAATAAAATATCTCAATATCTATAAGTCAAAAAAAAAATTCGAAAACACTGATTTTTTTGTCTTGACGAGACGATTCAAACTAGATCCCTGAAGATAGGATTTTGAAAAAATAATATTGAACAACGTTTAATTTTTAAAACACTAGTTATGTTGTCTTAGTGAACACTAGTTATGTTGTCTTAGTGAACACTAGCTATGTTGTCTTAGTGAACACTAGTTGTATTGTCTTAGTGAACACTAATTAATTAGTGAACACTAGCTATGTTGTCTTAGTGAACACTAGCTATGTTGTCTTAGTGAACACTAGCTACGTTTCAAAATCCGTTACTCTATCATGTTCAAATATCTTCTAAATATTTATTTACTCATTTAGGAAAGAAATTAAGGACTACAGGAATCAAATAAGAAATTCAAATCCACACTGTTAACTCGTGTAACAAAAAATAGGAGCCAACGCATGATTTTCCAACCCACGTGAGAGACTCAAATTCAAGTGCCCACGGCTTGTCGTGGACAAAATTTCAATTTTATCAACTCTAGAGTCAAACAAAGTAGCCCATATATATATATTCAAACATAAATAATATTCAAATAATAAAACAAAACAAAATAAATTAATTAAGTTAAGGGCTGCTCTATCAGCCTATCACAATTACATGCACTTGGCTGCCTATATATTTATCCATATCCCCTCATAATAATTGAATCACAAGCAAAGGAATAGCCAATTATCTCCTCAAGTGTTCAGCTACCATGGGACGACATCACTCTTGTCGAGGTAATAACACCTTAATTTGATTCAATATTTTTTCTTGGTCATTTCTTCCATTAGATCCACAACCTAGCTAGCTCGACTAAAGCCGAGCTAGAGAAGAGATGGGCAACATAGCTGTAAGTGAACACTAGCTATGTTGTCTTAGTGAACACTAATTAATTAGTGAACACTAGCTGTAAGTGAACACTAGCTGTAAGTTAACTTAACTAGTTATGTTGTCTTAGTGAACACTAGCTATATTGTCTTAGTGAACACTAGCTGTGTTGTCTTAGTGAACACTAGCTATATTGTCTTAGTGAACACTAGTTGTGTTGTCTTAGTGAACACTAGCTATGTTGTCTTAGTGAACACTAGTTGTATTGTCTTAGTGAACACTAATTAATTAGTGAACACTAGCTGTAAGTGAACACTAGCTGTAAGTGAACACTAGCTATGTTGTCTTAGTGAACACTAATTAATTAGTGAACACTAGCTGTAAGTTAACTAGTTATGTTGTCTTAGTGAACACTAGCTATGTTGTCTTAGTGAACACTAGATGTGTTGTCTTAGTGAACACTAGCTATGTTGTCTTCGTGAACACTAGTTGTGTTGTCTTAGTGAACACTAGCTAGTTATCTTAGTGAACACTAGCTGTGTTGTCTTAGTGAACACTAGCTGTGTTGACTTAGTGAACACTAGCTAGTTGTCTTAGTGAACACTAGCTGTGTTATCTTAGTGAACACTAGCTGTGTTGTCTTAGTGAATACTAACTAGTTATATTAAAATATTATCAAATTATAATTATTAATATGGATGGAGCAAACATTGTACGTGATGCATTTTCCCTTTATTATAATTAGGTTGACTCTATAGGTGATAAACAATGAGGCATTACTCTATTAGCCATGGAGAATGAAATGGCGTTTGAACCAGGTTGCTGCAAGGGACAAAAAAGGATATCAAGTTAAATAAAGGTCTCAAAGTTCAAAACTACCGCCTCCATCCTAATACAACTTAGATTTCCGTTTATTTCCTAGAGTTCTGAGTATGAAGACCTGTCCTGTTAGATTGTTAGTCTTATTATCAATATTACTTCTTTAGTTAAACTAACTGATGCATTTTCCCTTTATTATAATTAGGAATTGAAACTCTACCTCTGTTTTAAAAATTAGACGTTGTTCAATATTATTTTTTCAAAATCCTTTCTTCAGGGATCTAGTTTGAATCGTCTCGTCAAGACAAAAAAATCAGTGTTTTCGAATTTTTTTTTCGACTTATAGATATTGAGATATTTTATTTTGAAATTTGAGGGGGATTTAGTTCACAATAATTACGAAAATGCCACCCCCTCTATCTTTTTTTTTAATCTAGAAAGATTGACGTGCTTTTTAATCCAACGATGATTGGGATTAGTTACCGTAGTTCTCATATAAATTTGGTTCTCATTTGAATAGCTTCCTATATATATATATATATATATATATATATATATATATATTAAAAAAAATTGTGAGAGAATGATTTTGTTACATATGATAAACGAATGAGATAAATTTTGTCTCAAAATACTTGTTTTTTGCTATTGTCTAGAAAACTTTTACCATTATTTACCAAGTATACTCTTGTTTATTTATGGGTCGGAAAGTGCATTGTAAAAATATTTAATAGTCTAGATAATTAAATCATTTTAAGAGTAATTTAATTTATTTTATATGTAATAAATGTCTTTTTTAATATGTATGCAAAAATCTAAAATTATAAGTATTTTTAAATAGAACTAATTAATATAATAATAATAATAATAATAATAATAATAATAATAATAATAATAATAATAATAATAATAATAATAATAATAATAATAATAATAATAATAATAATAATAATAAATTCTATTTTTTAAAATTGAGACTTACCACTACCATCATGATGAATAATTGTAAATTGAAGAGAAGAGGGACGGAGGTATTACAATTCTAGCATCGATTTGTTAATTATCCGACCTGATTTGCTAATAAAGTCGGGTTATAACGAATCGACCAGCCTAATCTATTAATTTCATGGGTCGACCTGTATTCGACTAGTTTAACCCGCAACCAAAATATGTCGAAATCATAATAATAGTCATCCATGAAACGGGTTGCAACAAATTTTATCCATCAATCCGTCACAAACCATTTCATACCTGACTTGGGGCCTGTTTGATTTGCCTTATCTGAAAATGTTTATGACTTATGACTTTCCATAAGTTGTTTTTGAAGCATTTGATTTCACTTAGGGTAAGATAAGTCATGTACAAGCCACTTAAAGTACATGTAAGGTCATAAGTGATGATGGCCAAAATGGGCTTAGGCCCGTGGATTTTTTTTTTGGCCCGTGGCCCGTGGTCCAACCCGTGGTCCGGCCCGTCAACTATACGGTACAGGCTTCGAAAAAAATATGGGCGACGGGCCGGGCTTAGCCCGCGGGCTTCCAAGCCCGTTTGACCCAAGTCCGTTTGGCCCCCTTTTTTTTTGGTGAAATGTCCTTAATGTCCCTATATATATCCGTTAATAAATTCGTTGGAGGGTCATTTTGGTCAAAATCAATTTCTTAAAATTCCCAAAAAAAAATAGTATTTACTAGTTAAATATTGTATTAAGTAGTTAAAAAAATAATATTTACTTAATTGTTTTCCTTTAATTAAAAATTTATAATTATAAACTTTTATTTACTAAATTTAATAAAAGTTTATAATTATACCTCTTAGAAAATATAATTAACATTATTGGGACTAAGTTGTTTTTTTTTTTATAAAATTCTTTGTTTAATTCTAAAGAATTTTGTATTTTTTGAAAATAATTTCAAGCATTTTCAAATTTAAAAAAAAAAAAAAGGTAAAATCCGTTTGGCCCGTGGATCCTTGGATCCGGGCTATACGGGCGGGCCTCACCACCTCAAAATGGACGGGCCGGGCCGGGCTTTAGCCAGTTTACTCTCACGAAAGGGTCGGGTAAAGTCTGCTTGTCCGTTTGGCCCTTGGTTGATGGACCGGGCCGGGCCGGGTTGTCTGTTTGGACATCATCAGTCATAAGTTGTAAGCACTAGCCTAGTGCTTAATTCTACTTTTCAAAAGCATGCGAGTCCTTTTTTTTATTGAAATTTTATATATTCCAAGATTACTCTTATTAATAATAGAAATAAAAACAAAAAATAATAATAAAAATAAAAATAATGTTAATAATGAATAAAAATAATTATTATAAAAAATATAATAATAATAATAATAATAATAAATTAAATAATAATAATAATAATTATTATTATTATTATTATTGTTATTATTATTATTATTATTATTATTATATTTTAGTCTTTATAATTTTATTCAACACTTTTTCAGTTTATTAATCAAACAGTCATAAGTCATCGGTCATAAGCTATCAGTAATAAGTCATAAGTCATCAACACATATCAATAAGCTAAATCAAATGGGTCATTGACCTCTTAATGCAACGGTGTATACATACTAAACGTCCACTAATATTTAAACTAGTATTAAATTATTTTATTTTTTTTTTTTTTGTGAAAACTGATGGAAGTAGCAGTGACAGAAATAGAGCCCAGCCTAAACCTAAAGAGAGGACAATAATGAACCACAAAGATCGTCATTAATGACAACATCCGAAACTAAAATATAAAGTCAACTGTGATGAGATTCATAACCCCCGCCACAATACATCTTCCGTCTAAATCACCTTAATTTTACTTAAACTAATGAAACCTTACACACATGCTATCACCGTTTTCGACCGCTGCTACGCGATGCATTGCATTATACTTCATCCGGCCCAAAATGTTTATTTCATTTGATTTTTTTTTTTGAATTTTGATTACAAATATATGACAATTTAATTATGTTTATGAAATTCTAAAAATTTCTATTGATTAACCATTAATAATATTATCAACAATAACTTTTAAAATTTCATGAACATGATTAATTTCTTATAAATTTATGGTCAAAGTTCAACAAAAAAGCAAAATGAAACAAACATTTTGGGACGGAATGAGTAATTTTTAAGCCGATGGATTTGTATCATATATTCCACTTCCACTTTTTCATTGGTTTGATTTTATTTAAGTTTTATTTTTAATAAAATTAATTTTGGATGTCCCGTAAATATTGTTAGTGTCTACTATTCTCAAGTAACAATTTCAAAATTTTAAATTAGGATTTTAAACCCCCATTGTAAATAGTAAAACTCAAACTTTAATAGTTATAAAATCCAAATCAATTTTTTTATTTTATTTTTGAAAAATACATTTCTTATTTAAAACTCGACACGAAATATTCCCCCACCACACCTCCCCTATATATACGCACATCTTGATCATTAACTTGGTGTCACAACTCACCGCCCAACGTTATACATTAAACATTTTACTTTCATAAACCCGGCAACCTTAAAATTCCAACAAACATAAGAAAACTGAGTTTTAATTATCAAACTACAAGTTCCTCTTGGAACAAAGAGGAGGTAGAAGATGGGTAGTGATGAGAAGAAGACGAAGGAGACCATGAAGAAGAAATGGAATGGGTCGGTTCTATCCATTTTCATGCATGCTGACACTTTTGATTTGATATTAATGACTTTGGGGTTTCTCGGCGCCATCGGCGACGGCGTTTCCATGCCGGTGATGTTGATTGTCACCAGTCAGCTAATGAACAATATCGGCAACTCCGACTCTGTAACCATGGCTAAATTCACTGATGGTATCAACAAGGTATGTGCCCGTTATTTTTAATTTTTGTAACCTCACCTCTGCCCTAGCTCATATGAATACTACTGATTTCTAATTTGTCCCTCGGTCCATCCCAAAATGAATGTCCGTTTTTGTACTTAATTTAACAAAAAAAAAAAAAAGGACATTTTGCTCTTGATAAAAATAAATGGACATTTATTTTGGAACCGAGACAATAGGGGAAAGTAATTGGCTTTGATGGTTTTAATTCTCTATTATTGGTACAGAATTCAGTTGTATTGTGTTACTTGGCTTGTGGAATATGGGTGGCTTGTTTCCTTGGTGGGTTTTCTTTTATATTTTTCCCTCTTTTTTAATTCGTTGTTTTAGTTGATTTTCCCTCTTTTTGTAATGTTGTTTTTGGTAGTATTAATTATTATAAATTTTGGGTTCAGAGGGATACTGTTGGGCAAGAACAGCAGAAAGACAAGCATCAAGATCAAGGGCAAGATATTTGAAAGCAATATTAAGGCAAGAAGTAGGCTATTTTGATTTACATGTCACTAGCACGGCAGAGGTCATTACCAGTGTCTCTAACGATAGCAATGTTATACAAGAAGTTATCAGCGAAAAGGTTCGTTTTGGTATTGGAATTGATTGTTTTCATTTGTCATTGATTAGAACGAATTTCGTTTCAACCATTTTATGTTATTAAATTTTCAAAATTGTAGGTTCCAACATTTTTGATGAATGTGGCAACATTTATAGGGGCATATATAGTAGCATTTGCTATGCTATGGAGACTAGCAATAGTCGGGTTTCCATTTGTGATACTATTAGTTATCCCAGGTTTGATGTACGGACGAGCTTTAATGAGTATTGCGCGAAAGATTAGAGATGAGTACAATAAGGCCAATACAATTGCGGAACAAGCAATTTCGGCAGTCAGAACGGTTTATTCCTTTGTAGGGGAACAAAAAACCGTGGCCGAATACTCTGCAGCTCTTCAAGGTACTGTGAAATTGGGATTAAAGCAAGGATTGTCAAAAGGGTTGGCAATTGGTAGCAATGGAATCGTTTTTGCGATATGGGCGTTTATGTCATTTTACGGTAGCAGATTGGTCATGTATCATGGAACTGAGGGAGGCACTGTTTTTGCAGCTGGTGTTGCCATCGCCATTGGTGGACTGTAATTTTCTTATCTCTTTCTCAGCATTCATCATTTTTATTATTTAGCACTAAAAAGTCTATATCGCGAAACTGAGAAGGGTCCAATTTCTTTTGTGTTTAATTTATCTTTTTATCGGGAAAATGATCAAGATAAAGAGAAATGTTGGGGAATAGAATAAGCGTACGTAACAAACACTGAGTTGAAGAAAAGTGGGATAATCAGGAACTGTTTTGGATTTTATGTTTGGATACGGCTAACTAAGCTGATTTTGTTCTTGATCATTAGATCACCCCTTTATCTACGGACCACTTTCTCCTTTGGTTATTCTTTGTATGTCCATGACGTTACAATTCACATGTCGTAATCTGGTGATACCAATTCGATACCATTTCGTTGTAGAACAACCATCTTGAACTTTGAATAACATTAAAAAACATTAATTATAGTCGTTAGGAGTAGTGTGTGACCAAGTGTATGTGTATATAACACCATAAGTCAAAAAATTGACTATGTAGTGAAGTCACATTTTTGGAACATACTCCGTCTCTAAATGAATGTCCGAATTCCACTTTGAGAGACATTCTGAAAATGTTTACTTTTTGTACATTTAAATGGCAAAGATACAAAAAAAATAAAAAAAGTAGTTTTTCAAGTATAAAATGACTAGTGAGTAGTAATTAATTGTGTGCATGTCCTCTGTTTATTCTTGCCCTTAACATTTAATTTGAATGTCCATATTGATCAGATCATTGGGTTCTGGATTATCCACGGTGAGGCATGTATCAGAAGCAATGGCAGCCAGCGAACGCATACTAGAAGTCATAAACCGGGTCCCGAAAATAGACTCTGATAACATGGACGGCCAGATTCTGCCCAACATCTCAGGTGAAGTCCAATTCAAACACGTAGAATTCGCCTATCCATCGCGCCCAGAGAGCATAATATTTAAGGACTTCAACTTGCAAGTGCCGGCTGGGATGACGGTGGCACTGGTGGGCGGCAGTGGGTCCGGGAAATCAACTGTGATAGCTTTGATGCAGAGGTTTTATGACCCTGTGGGAGGTGAAATACTGGTTGATGGGGTCGGAATAGATAAGCTTCAGCTCAAGTGGCTAAGGTCACAGATGGGACTAGTTAGTCAAGAGCCGGCTTTATTTGCGACGTCTATTAAAGAGAATATACTTTTTGGCAAAGAAGACGCTGACATGGACCAAATTATTGCAGCTTCAAAAGCTTCCAATGCTCATAACTTCATTTGTCAGTTGCCTCGGGGCTATGATACTCAGGTTTGTTCTGCTGCTTGTGTTTTGTCCCTTTTTTTTTAACACCAACAACAACAACAACAACAACAAAGCCTTAGTCCCAAAATAATTTGGGGTCGGCTAACATGAATCCTCATATGTTATCGTGAAAAAAAAAAAAAAAAAATAAATAAAAAATAAATAAATAAAAAAAAATAAAATAAAATAAAATAAAACAAAATAAAATAAAAAAAAAAATAAATAAATAAATAAAATAAAAAAAAAAAAAAAAAACCAGTTTTACCCTTATGGTCAAACAGTCGAGGCCTAGAAATGTATCAGGTCCACTGGCCGAAAATAAAATAAAATGTTTAGTCATAGTCCGACATATTAAATTAATCAAAGTGAAGTTGTTAAGAGACACTTAAATTATAAAATTTCCAGCTAATGCTACCTGCTCCGGAAAACACCTTGTTTGTCAGTCAAGGTTAAAACAAATCAGAAAAACATGATTTTCCATTTCCATAAAAAATGACATATTCGGAATCATTTTGAGATTAATAATGCTAAATCTTTAAATAAAGGTCCACGTTAAACTGTATTACTTTTAAGAAATATATCTACATTCTTTTGATCCGGAACCTCTGTTATTATTCCTTCCTGATATCCCCTGTTTGGCGAGGTGGATGACCGAAATTGAGTCACATCAATGAGCTTGGTAGATGTGTGGGCAAGATTGTTACGCTGACATAATTCTCGGGGGTGGGGGGCACAAAATTATCAAACTCATCTCGCAGTCCATAGGGCGCAAGATCTAATGTGGCCGAATCTTGGCCGCAAGGTACATGTAATAATAGGAGATAGTACAAAACAAAAGTTCTGGATCTTATTATACATACTAAAGCATCCAATATGCTTCAGAGTATCACTTAATTTAGTTCCCGCTTGCTAAAATCTATTTGTAATCAATCATTTGGTCAATCTGCTAATTAATTTAATCATGTTGTCCTGGAGTAATTAACTATGTAATATTTTCCCGTTAATGCAGGTGGGTGAAAGGGGTGTTCAAATGTCAGGGGGACAAAAACAAAGAATAGCAATAGCTCGTGCAATAATCAAGTCACCTCGTATCCTCCTACTTGATGAGGCAACCAGTGCCCTTGACTCCGAGTCTGAAAAAGTGGTCCAGGATGCACTCGACCAAGCCTCAGTTGGCCGAACCACCATCATCATTGCCCACCGCCTCTCCACTATCCGTAACGCTGACATCATCGCCGTCGTCCAGAATGGCCAGATCATGGAAACTGGCTCACATGATGAACTTATTCAGGACGAAAATGCCCTTTACACGTCTCTCGTCCGTCTCCAACAAACCGAGAAAAACGAGGATCCATTCACTCTTCCCACCTCTTCTAACTCAATCGGAAACCAAACTGATATCAATAGCACAAGCAGCCGAAGATTATCAATCGTCAGCCGGACTAGTTCAGCTAACTCGGTCCACGGTGGAGGAGAGAACTCAACACTCCCTTCAAAAAATGAGGTTCTTCCGGTGCCATCATTTAAGAGATTGTTGGCTATGAATCGACCAGAATGGAAACAAGCGGCATTGGGGAGCTTCAGTGCCTTTCTATTTGGTGCAATTCAGCCGTTGTATGCGTTTGCAATGGGGTCCATGATATCCGTATATTTCTTGCCTGATCATAATGAGATCAAATCCAAGACGAGGATTTATGCATTGTGCTTTGTTGGCTTGGCTATCTTCTCCCTAATCATTAATATACTTCAGCATTATAATTTTGCTGCCATGGGAGAGTATTTAACAAAGAGAATTAGGGAGAGAATGTTGTCCAAGATTCTTACTTTTGAGATCGGATGGTTCGATCAGGATGAAAATTCTAGCGGTGCCATTTGCTCCAGGCTTGCCAAAGATGCCAATGTGGTATGTTTTCCAAAAACGCGTAACAAAATTCTCTTCTTTTTTTCTTCTTTTTTTACAAATTTCTTACTGATCATAATATTTCTGAAATAACACTTTCCGAACACATACATTGTAGGTGAGATCATTGGTTGGGGATCGGATGGCATTGGTGGTACAAACATTTTCAGCAGTTACAGTTGCTTGTACCATGGGCCTGGTGATTGCCTGGAGACTTGCCTTGGTCATGATAGCAGTCCAGCCCATTATCATCGTTTGCTTCTACTGCAAACGCGTACTGCTCAAGAACATGTCACAGAAGGCGATGAAGGCCCAAGATGAAAGCAGTAAGCTTGCAGCTGAAGCTGTTTCAAATCTCCGTACTGTAACTGCGTTCTCCTCTCAAGCTCGGATTCTAAATTTGCTTGAACAAGCACAAGAAATCCCAATGAAGGAAAGCATCCGACAATCATGGTTCGCTGGCATTGGACTTGGTACTTCCCAGAGCCTTATGGCTTTGACTTGGGCTTTAGACTTTTGGTACGGTGGGAAACTTATTTCTGAAGGGTATATTGGGTCAAAGGCTCTTTTTGAGACCTTCATGATATTGGTGAGCACTGGACGGGTCATTGCGGATGCGGGAACTATGACTAATGACCTTGCCAAAGGTTCTGACGCGGTCGCGTCAGTCTTTGCTGTGTTGGATCGATACACCCGAATCGAGCCTGAAGACTCGGAGGGCAACAATGCCGAGAAAATAATTGGTAACATTGAGTTATGTGATGTTGACTTTTCTTACCCTGCTAGGCCCGATGTGATGATCTTCAAAGGCTTTTCAATGAAGATTGAAGCCGGGAAGTCAACAGCTTTGGTAGGACATAGTGGGTCCGGAAAGTCAACTATCATCGGTTTAATAGAGAGATTTTACGATCCAATGAAAGGAGTAGTGAAAGTTGATGGTAGAGATATAAGATCCTACCACCTTAGGTCTCTGAGGAAATTTATCGCACTTGTTAGCCAAGAGCCAACATTATTTGCAGGTACAATCCGTGAAAACATAATATACGGAGCTTCTGACAACACTGACGAAACGGAGATCATAGAAGCAGCAAAATCAGCCAACGCGCACGATTTCATTGCAGGGCTGAAGGACGGGTATGACACATGGTGTGGAGACAGAGGATTACAGCTCTCAGGAGGCCAGAAACAACGGATTGCAATAGCTCGTGCCATATTGAAAAATCCAGCAATCTTGTTGCTGGATGAAGCCACAAGCGCACTCGACAGTCAGTCCGAGAAAATTGTCCAAAATGCCCTTGAGCGTGTGATGGTAGGGAGGACAAGCGTAGTAGTCGCACACAGACTGAGTACCATACAGAATTGTGATATGATAGCGGTTTTGGACAAGGGGAAGGTGGTGGAAAGAGGGACGCATTCTTCATTGATAGCTAAAGGGCCTAAAGGGGTTTATTTCTCACTTGTTAGCCTGCAAAGAACCCCAAATAGCTCTAATGGGACAATTAACTAGTCAGTGATTAGCAGCTTATTTGGCATTTGGGCTACGATAATTGTAATATTTAGTTTAACTCGTCGGACCTTTGTCAATAAGTCTAAAATAAGAGTGTCCAACACGGGTACGGCGGGATAAACCAAATAGTCCGATAGCTTTTGGGAACCAATATGATCTGAAGGACTAAGCACTTTAACTACACTTGTATGAGTAGGCAATTGCTCTGTGTTTTCCTTCATATTTTTCTGTTATATTTAAATGTATGCATACAATATTGCAAGGAAGGAAATATGTTGACTTTTTTTTTTTACTTTTTTATTTGTCAATGGCTTCTTGAAAGTTTCATTGGAATACAAGTTTGCAGCAGACGTCAAAACATAGTGTCTGCTACCGTAAGCGGTATGAACTTCCACAAAGCCATGTATAGCAAATCCAAGAAATATGGACTGTGATTAGAATATATTTTTAATTAATACTCCGTCTGTCCAAACTTCTAGTTACTAAAATTGAATACTGTTAAAATTAAGTAAAACAATAAACATTTTTGTAAGTACGAAGAGTAAAATATGAGAGAGAAAGCCAGGTATAGAGATTTTTGTTATAATTGTGGCAAGTGGATTTTATTGACACTTTGAGATAGTAACCAAAAGTATGAAACGCCTAAAAGGAAAATAACTAACCAAAAAATTGGAAGTATATGTTATATATATATATATATATTTTGATACCCAGGTTCCCAGTTTTGCCGGACTAAGTTCTGGACCCCAGCCCCCGGCCTCTCAGTGACTGGCGGAGGTAAATCGCGGGATGTGCCGTTATGTGGTGATTGTATAGCACTCTTTGTAAAGTTTAGTAAATATGGTTATCTGCAAACCAAGCTTGTCGGATGCTTTTAGATTAAAATAAATGTAACAATAAATAAATCACAATTGTTAAAAGGATTGACAAGTCATATAAAACATTTGTTAAGAAAGTTTGAGTATTAGATAATCTATCAATTACTTTTAATTTAATTTTAGAGAAATATTAAAGTCAAAAAAAAAAAAAAAACTTGCAAATTTTAAATTACAAACTGATTTGCATTGTCCTATTGGATGGTATGAGTGTAGGACTACTCATTAATATTAAAGGAGTTTTTACCAAAAACTCCATAAAAAAGATGTTATTTAAAAAAAAAAAAACACTTAAGTAATGATTTTATAAAAAAACTACATTTATTGAATTTATCTGTTAGAATAACTGGTAAATGCATTTTTCAGTTATAAACAACGGATAAATGCATTTATCAGT
The DNA here is from genome assembly GCA_022495995.1 of Adenophora triphylla var. japonica. NCBI lineage: Eukaryota > Viridiplantae > Streptophyta > Magnoliopsida > Asterales > Campanulaceae > Adenophora > Adenophora triphylla. The sequence goes on along the minus strand of JAFEMH010006663.1, from coordinate 79,928 downwards.
GATAAATGCATTTATCAGTTGTTTAACCAAAATATCAACACAAAGAACCCTTTAAAAAACTGATAAATGCATTTTGTTTGACAGAAAAATGTCATTTATCAGCTATAAACAATTGATAAATGTCTTTCTTTTTTTTTAAAAAAAAAGGGGGACTTTTGTAATATTCAAGGAATTTTTTGTAATATCCAACTTGTGTGATTTTTATTTTATTTTTTTGTAATATTTATCTTTCAAAAATAAATTTTGGTAAATGCCCCTTAATTAAATATTCAATTAATAATCAATGTCAACTCAATTTGTGATCAAGATTTTGTAACATTATTTTACGTCAATTGCTCTTACTTTTCATGACGATTTTGTGGGTAAAATATTTTATGTACAGTACGTATAATGTATTGTATCACTCCAATAAACAAAGAAAAGGAAAGCATATTTCCTTGCATTTACATTTACATATAAAAGAAATAAGAGAAGGAAAATACAAAGCAATTGGCATTGCCCTACAACTCTACAAGATCTTGATTCAGACCTCATACAAAAGCATATACCCAATTACTCACTTGTTCTTTGCAGACTAACAAGTGAGAAATAAACCCCCTTAGGCCCTTTGGCTATCAAGGAAGAATGAGTCCCTCTTTCCACCACCTTGCCCTTATCCAACACAGCTATCATGTCACAATTTTGTATAGTACTCAGTCTGTGTGCAACTACTACGCTTGTCCTCCCTACCATCACATGCTCAAGGGCGTTTTGGACAATTTTCTCCGATTGACTGTCGAGTGCACTCGTAGCTTCATCCAGCAACAAGATTGCTGGATTCTTCAATATGGCACGAGCTATTGCAATACGTTGCTTTTGGCCACCGGAGAGCTGTAATCCTCTGTCCCCACACCATGTGTCATACCCGTCCTTTAGTCCTGCGATGAAATCGTGCGCGTTGGCTGACTTTGCTGCTCCTATGATCTCCGCTTCGTCAGTGTTGTCAGAAGCTCCGTATACTATGTTTTCACGGATTGTGCCTGCAAATAATGTTGGCTCTTGGCTGACAAGTGCGATGTGTTTCCTCAGAGACCTGAGGTGGTAGGATCGTATATCTCTCCCATCAATTTTCACCACTCCTTTCATCGGATCATAAAATCTTTCTATTAAACCAATGATTGTTGACTTTCCGGACCCGCTATGTCCCACCAAAGCTGTTGACTTTCCAGCTTCAATTTTCATAGAAAAGCCTTTGAAGATCATCACATCAGACCTAGCAGGGTAAGCAAAGTCAATTTCACGTAACTCAATGTTTCCGATAATCTTCTCTGCAATGTTTCCCTCCGAGTCTTCAGGCTCTATTCGTGTATATCTATCCAAAACAGCAAATACTGACGCAACTGCATCAGAACCTTTGGCAAGGTCATTAGTCATTGTTCCCGCATCAGCAATGACTCGACCAGTGCTCACCAATATCATGAAGGTTTCGAAAAGTGCCTTTGACCCAATATACCCTTGCGAAATAAGTTTCCCGCCGTACCAAAAGTCTAAAGCCCAAGTGAGAGCCATAAGGCTCTGGGAAGTACCAAGTCCAATACCAGCGAACCATGATTGTCGAATACTTTCCTTCATTGGGATTTCTTGTGCTTGCTCAAGCAATTTTAGAATCCGGGCTTGTGAGGAGAAGGCAGTGACAGTACGGAGATTTGAAACAGCTTCAACAGCAAGCTTACTGCTCTCATCTTGGGACTTCATCGCCTTCTGTGACATGTTCTTGAGCAACACACGCTTGCAGTAGAAGCAAATGATAATAATGGGCTGGACTGCTATCATGACCAATGCAAGTCTCCAGGCAATCACCAGGCCCATGGTACAAGCAATCGTAATTGCTGAAAATGTTTGTACCACCAATGCCATTCGATCGCCAACCAATGATCTCACCTACAAATTAAATTACCATGAATTAGACACGCAGTAAAAACACTGTGCTTGGAAAGTGTTATTTCAGCAATATTACGATCAGAATGAAATTTGTACTCCCTATGTCCCTAATTGAATGTCCAAATTTCATTAGGGATACTCTGAAAATGTGCACTTTTTTATACATTTTAATGACAAAGATCCTAAATATTCTTGTTACCACTTTCTAAACATCTTAGTTAGTTTTATGATAATAAAGTGAATAGCGAAACAATTTTGGTAAAAAAGCATTTAGGGACAGTTTTTTTTAGAAAAAAAATGACATTCACATTGGGAAGATTTTTTTTCAAATTTGGACATTTATTTAGGGACAGAGGTAGTAATATGTTTTTGGAAAACATACCACATTGGCTTCTCTGGCAAGCCTGGAGCAGATGGCACCGCTAGAATTTTCGTCTTGATCAAACCACCCGATCTCAAAAGTAAGAATCTTGGACAACATTCTCTCCCTAATTCTCTTTGTCAAGTATTCTCCCATGGCAGCAAAATTATAATGCTGCAGTATATTAATAATTAGGGAGAAGACGGCCAAGCCTACGAAGCACAATGCATAAATCTTCGTTTTGGATTTGATCTCATTATGATCGGGCAAGAAAAAGACGGATATCAAGGACCCCATTGCAAATGCATACAACGGTTGAACTGCACCAAATAGAAAGGCACTGAAGCTCCCCAATGCCGCTTGTTTCCATTCCGGTCGATTCATAGCCAATAATCTCTTAAATGATGGCACCGGAAGAACCTCATTGTTTGGAGGGTGTATTGAGTTCACTCCTCCTCCGTGTACCAAGTTAGCCGAATTAGTGCGGTTATCGAGTGATAACCTTCGGCTGCTTGTGCTATGGATATCGGATTGGTTTCTAATCAAGGTAGAAGAGCTGGGAAGGGTGAATGGATCCCTGTTTTTCTCAGTTTGTTGGAGACGGACTAGAGACGTGTAAAGGGCATTTTCGTCCTGAATAAGGTTGTCGTGTGAGCCGGTTTCGATGACCTGGCCATTCTGGACGACGGCAATGATGTCAGCGTTACGGATAGTGGAGAGGCGGTGGGCGATGATGATGGTGGTGCAGCCAACTGAAGCTTGGTCGAGTGCATCCTGGACCACCTTTTCAGACTCGGAGTCAAGGGCACTGGTTGCCTCGTCAAGTAGGAGTATACGAGGTGACTTAATTATTGCACGCGCGATCGCTATTCTTTGTTTTTGTCCTCCTGACATTTGAACACCCCTTTCACCCACCTACAGTTACGTGAAAAAGTTACATTGTTAATTATTCCAGGAAAAAATGGTAAACTAAGTACTCCCTCCGTCACAAAATGATCTTTCCACTTTTTTCTTTTTTTTGTTATTACGAATGTACTTTGAGCAATATATATAGGTTCAGATAATTATCCTAATGAAAATTTAAAATTTGTTATTGATACACCATTATAAATAATATAATTCACAATTTTTAGATTTTCATTAGGATAATTATTCGAACCAAAATTCACTAGCGCAGAAAGTACCCCCGTATCAAGAACAAAGAAAAGAAAGTAGTAAGATCATTTCGGCAAGGAAGGAGTAGCAGATTGATCAAATGATTGATTAAAATAGAATTAGCTAGTTGGAAACGTATCAAGTGATACTCAGCTACAACTGGGATGCTTTGGTAAGTATAATAGGATCTGAACCTTTGTTAATTGTTTTGTATTATCTTTTATTATTTCCTGCACCTTGCGGCCATGATTGGTCACATTAGATTTCGCCCTATGGACAGCGAGGTGAGTGCTCCCTATGGACAGAGAGATGAGATTGACAATTTGTGGGGCCCACTCTCCGTGAAACAATCTCGCCCCCACATCTACCACCTTGCTAAGCAGTAGATAGCAGGAAGAAATAATAACTGAGGTTCCAGATCGGATGAATGCACATACATTTCTTGATAGTAATTTAGTGCTATAATGTGCACTTTCAATCTTTTATTTAAAGTGTTAGCTATCATTTTTCTCACAACGATTCCAGATATGTCGTTTTTTGTGGAAATGCAAAATGTGTATTTCTGAGTTGTTGTTACCTTAACTGACAAACAGGGGCGGATCCAGGATTTCCAAACCGGGTGGGCTTGATCAGACGGGGATTCGGGGGCAGCGCCCCCGAAATTTTTTTTTGCCTATTTTTTTCACATGCAATACAACTTTAGTGCGACTAAAATAATCTAAGCAGACGGGGGTTAGGAAGGTTAGGATTTTGTTCGTATAAATTCAAAATCTACATTTTTCCCCAAATAAGAAATCATCACTCTACAAATTAAAACATTATATGAGCAGTCGATGAATCTGAAAATTATGTACCTCCTAGATTACAGAACCATGGATTTTAGGCACTATTGTCCGAATAAATCGGACTATGCATGGTAAATTTAAAGGACGAGATGAAAGAACAAAACTAAATTTCTAAATTTTTTAGTGAAATCTTTTAAATATAAATTGTCGAGATCAAAATGAAAAATTAAAATCGGACACATACTGAACTCCACAACACTACCATTAAGGTTCCAAATTAAGTGTGTGTGTGTGTGAGAGAGAGAGAGAGAGAGAGATAGAGAGAGAGAGAGAGAGAGAGAGAGGGGAGGGAGTAGTAGCAGTGGAGAAGTAGATTTCATAAAGAAACAACTTCTGGGTTGAACAGGTGGACACAACTTTAGTGTGTGTATAATAAAAAAAAATTTTTTTTTTTTTTTCTAAAAATCTGGGGTGGGCTTGAGCCCTACCCACCCCTCACTAAGATCCGCCCCTGCTGACAAACAATGTGTTTTCTGGAGCAGGTAACATTAGCTGGAAAATTTATTAATTAAGTGTCTCTTAACAACTTCACTTTGATTAGTTTAATATGTTCAGACTATTGACTAAACATTTAAATTTATTTTTCAGGTAGTGGACCTGAAATATTTCTGGGCCGTAGTTGTTTGATCATAAGAAAGGTAAAATTGGAATCAAATTAATTGGTGTTAAAAAAAAAAGGGGAAAAAAACAACCAGCAGAACAAACCTGAGTGTCATAGCCCTGAGGCAACTGACAAATGAAGTTATGAGCATTAGAAGCTTTTGAAGCTGCAATAACTTGGTCTATATCAGCCTCTTCTTTGCCGAAAAGTATGTTCTCTTTAATAGACGTTGCAAATAAAGCCGGCTCTTGACTAACTAGCCCCATCTGTGACCTTAGCCACTTGAGCTGAAGCTTATCTATTCCGACCCCATCAACCAGTATTTCACCTCCCACAGGGTCATAAAACCTCTGCAACAAAGCTATCACCGTTGATTTCCCAGACCCACTCCCGCCCACCAGTGCCACCGTTTTCCCAGCCGGCACTTGCAAGTTGAAGTCCTTAAATATTGGGCTCTCTGGACGTGAGGGGTAGGAAAATTCTATGTGCTTGAATTCTACCTCACCTGAAATGTTGGCCAGAATCTGGCCGTCCATGTTATCAGAGTCTATTTTCGGGACCCGGTTTATGGCTTCCAGTATGTGCTCGCTGGCTGCCATTGCTTCTGATACATGCCTCACTGTGGATAATCCAGAACCCAGTGATCTAATCAATATGGACAAAAAAAAAAACCGTTAAGGGCGAGAATAAACAGAGGACATGCACACAGTTAATTATCAAGATTATTTATGTATCTTTGCCATTAAAATGTATAAAAATCACATATTTTCAGAGTGTCCCTTAAAACGAAATTTGGACATTCAATTAGAGGCGGAGAGAGTACTAGGTTCCAAAAATGTAACTTCACTACATAGTCAATTTTTCAAATTATTTTGTTTAGGTGTTACATGTGCGTCCACACACACTTGTTCACACACTACCACTAACGACATACTCCCTCCGTCCCACCCGAAAGGGCACAAATTTCCTTTTTGGGTGTCCCATTCGAAAGGGCACAACCCAAAAATGGAAGGTTTTTTATTACTTCTTTATTTGTGGGATCCACTTGTCATACTTTCACAATAAATATTCACTAACTATTCCCTACCCCACTTTCTCTTTCCTACATCACCTTTCACTCACAACATTTATTCCACTATACACTTTTTCTCTTTCCTACATCACTTTTCTTAATTCCCGTGCAAGGCACAAACTTTGCCCTTTCGGACGGGACGGAGGGAGTATTATTTTTTGTTAATGTGATTAGTTTTACACCGAAATGGTATCAAATTGGTGTCACCAGACTGCGATGCGTGAACTGTAACATAACAACCATTACAATAATTTAAGGGAGAAAGTAGACCGTAAACAAAGAGATGATCTAATAAGCAAGAACAAAGTCAGTTTATGTTTGTCTTATCCAAACAGAAAATCGAAAATAATTCCTGATTATCCCACTTTTCTTCAACACAGTGTTTGTTAAGCCTTTTTCTATTCCCTAATATTTCTCTTTATCTTGATCATTTTCACGAGAAAATAAAAAATTGAACACAAAAATAACTGGACCCTCCCCCATTTGCGCGATTTAGTATTAAATAATGAAAATGATGAATGCTGAGAAAGAGAAAATTACTTACAGTCCACCCATTGTGATGGAAACACCAACTGCAAAAATAGTGCCTCCCTCAGCTCCATGATACATGACCAATCTGCTACCATAAAATGACATAAACGCCCAAATCGCATAAGCAATGCCATTGCTACCAATGGCCAAGCCTTTTGACAATCCTTGCTTTAATCCCAATTTCACAGTTCCTTGAAGAGCTGCAGAGTATTCGGCCGTGGCTTTCTGTTCCCCTACAAAGGAATAAACCGTTCTGACCGAAGAAATAGCTTGTTCCGCAATTGTATTGGCCTTATTATACTCATTTCTAATCTTTCGTGCAATACTCATTAAAGCTCGTCCGTACATCAAACCTGGGATAACTAATAGTAAAATAAACGGAAACCCGACTATTGCTAATCTCCATAGCATAACAAATGCTACTATATATGACCCTATAAATGTTGCCACATTCATAAAAAATGTTGGAACCTACAATTTTGAAAATTTAATAACATAAAATGGTTGAAACGAAATTCGTTCTAATTAATGACAAATGAAAACAATCAATTCCAATATGAAAACGAACCTTTTCGCTGATAACTTCTTGTATAACATTGCTATCGTTAGAGACACTGGTAATGACCTCGGCCGTGCTAGTGACATGTAAATCAAAATAGCCTACTTCTTGCCTTAATATTGCTTTCAAATATCTTGCCCTTGATCTTGATGCTTGTCTTTCTGCTGTTCTTGCCCAACAGTATCCCTCTGAATCCACAAAATCATATATTTAATCCAAAAACACATTACAAAAAGAGGGAAAATTAAGTAAATTAGCAATAAAAAAAAAGGAAAATATATAAGAAAACCCACCAAGGAAACAAGCTACCCATATTCCACAAGCCATGTAACACAACATAACTGCATTCTGGATAAAAAATAGAAAATAGAAACAAGTAATTTCACATAAAAATTAAAAATCAAGAAAATATATGCGTATAAGCTAGGGCAGAGGTGAGGTTAATTACAAAAATTAATAATAATGGACACATACCTTGTTAATAGCATTAGTGAAGTTAGGAATGGTTACAGAGCTGGAGGTGCCGATATTGTTCATAAGCTTACTGGTGACAATCATCATCACCGGCATGGAAACACCGTCGCCGACGGCGCCGAGAAACCCGAGAGTCATCAATATCAAATCAAAGGTGTCAGCATGCATGAAAATGGAGAAAACCGACCCATTCCCTTTCTTCTTCTCGTCAATACCCATCCGAACTTTATACTTGGATAATCGAAGCTTTATTTTCTTATTTTTGTTGGAATTGAAGGTTGCTGTTGCTGTTGCTGGGTTACTAAATTAAACGACTAATGTATGTTTGGGAGATAAAGTTAGTGTTTTTGAATATGTGTGTGTACATAATATATAGGGGAGCGGAGGGGAGGGGGGATGGATGAGTTCTGTGTAGTTTGACTAAGTCGAATTTTTAGTAAATGATGCTATATTTTAAATATAGTAACATAAATTATTACTCCCTCCGTCCATACCAAGGGTCCTCAAAGGAATTTCACGCTTCTTAAAAAAAAAATTTTAAATGGGTAGAAAATTTTAGGAGAGAGAATGTAAAAGTTAAATGTGTGATAGGGAATAGGAGAGAGAATGTAAAAGTTAAATGTGTGGTAGGAAATAGGAGAGAGAATATAAAAATTAAAAATATTTAATAGGAGAAAGAATGAGTGAAAAGAATAGTAATGGTTTTTTTGTAAATATATGGAAATGATAAGGGTATAAATATATGGAAAACTTTTCATTAAAGAAAAGAGACTCTTGGTCTGAAACGAATTAAGGAAAAGTAGGACTCTTGATCTGGGACGGAGGGAGTATTATTATATAAAAAATATAAATCTTAGATTTTTAGTACAAAGATTATATTTGTAATAATATAAATTTCATTATCTGACTTCCTTCACATTTCCAAAATGGAACCAATGTTAAATAAGGGATTTGAAAATCTACTTCAATAAATCTTATACATGGAGATGGCCAAACAGGCCTACCCATCCCGGTCCGATCCGTTGGACCTGTCCGGGAACGGGACGGATTCAAGCCCGTCAGCCCGTGGCATCAAACGGGCATAAACCCGGCCCGACCTCATTTTCCATGCCCAAGCCCGTTCGTTTGGCCCGGATCTGAAGATCCACGGGCCAAACGGGTTTTCCAATTTTTTTTATTTTTTAAAAAAAATATGGAAAAAATAAAAAAAAAAATAGTATTTAATAAGATATTTTTTAAAATATAAAATTACTTAGACATAAGAAAATTAGTTGTTTTAAATATTAAAAAAAATAGAAAATAACTAAACAAATGAAAGTATACAAAAGTAAAGAGGGAGAGACCACCCTTTATTTTTATTTAATTTTTTAATTTTTTATTTACTAGAAAATAATATTTTAGACTTTGTTTATTAGTGATTTTTTTTTAAAATGTATATTAAAAAAAGATAGAAAAAACTAAACAAATGAAAGTATATAGAAGAAAAGAGGGACGGACTACCCTATATTTATTTTTTATTTTATTTTAATTTTTATTGACTAGGAAATAATATTTTAGACTTTGTTTATTAGTGATTTTTTTTTACAAAAAGGTATATAAAAAAAGATAGAAAAAAACTAAACAAATGAAAGTATATAGAAGAAAAGAGGTATGGACTACCCTATATTTATTTTTTATTTTATTTTACTTTTTTTATTGACTAAGAAATAATATTTTGGACTTTCTTAATTAGTGTTTTTTTTTACAAAAAGGTATATAAAAAAGATTAAAAAAAAAAAAAAACTAAACAAATGAAAGTATATAGAAGAAAAGAGGGACGGGCTACCCTATATTTATTTTTTATTTTATTTTATTTTTGTATTGACTAGGAAATAATATTTTAGACTTTGTTTATTAGTGATTTTTTTTTACAAAAAGGTATATAAAAAAGATAGAAAAAAACTAAACAAATGAAAGTATATAGAAGAAAAGAGGGACGGACTACCATATATTTATTTATTTATTTATTTTTATTTTTTTATTTACTAGGAAATAATATTTTAGACTTTGTTTATTAGAATTTTTTTTACAATAAAGTATATAAAAAAATAGAAAAAAACTAAACAAATGAACTAGATCATCCATGATAACTAGCAATATAAATTACTTAGCAATTAAAATTAAAAATGCAACATTTAAAAAAAATTAATTTTCAAAAATTTATAAGAATTAAATAATTTTGACAATAATTTACTAACAATAAAAGTAAACAATTATAATTTTTTTTACTTTTCGGAATAAAAGTAATTTTTTTTTGAATTTTCGAAATTTATGAAGATTAAAAAATTAACTATTTAACACAATATTTAACTAGCGAGTAAACAATTAAATATTTAAATCAATAAGATTAACTTAAACTCATGCGATGTAATCACAAACTTTGATCTTGAAAATATTTTGATGTTGGTTTGAGAGAATTCTATATAATTGATTGAATTTGTTTTGTGAGAAAAATGGTAAGATTTCCTCTTCAATTTATACTGATTATAAATTCATAAACAGGTCCGCACGGACCTCTCTGATAAATGACCGTTGTGTAAATTGGACCAAAATACCCCTCAAACGGATTTATTAACGAATTTATTTGAGGACATTTTAGACATTTACAAATAGGTCCGTGCGGACCTCTTTGATAACGGGCCAAACGGGCCACGGCCCAAACGGATCTTCTGATCCGCGGGCTAAAGCCCGGTTCGTGCGAATTTCTTTGATCCAAGCTCGTCCCGTATGAAAAGCGGGCTGGACGGGTTGCGGGTCACGGGTTGGACGGGCCCGGCCTAAACGGGCCACGGGCAACGATCCGGGCGGACCTCCCACGGATTTGGGCCCTTTTTGGCCATCTCCACTTATATATGCTCAAAATAATTCGAGAATCGAGAGAATTGACACCAAAAATCGGGAATAGGAAAATGCTAAAACCGAAACCATGGAAGAACCAGGATTAGTGAGAGTCGTAATCAGCGGTTTCACGGTTCAAATATGGATCCACCATTTTTAAAATCGAGAACTGGCCGTTCTAGAATCAGAACTGCGATACCGGTAAAACAACTAGTTTTTGTAATTAGGAAAAATTGCAAATATATTACCCCAACTATAGGGTTTGTTTGATTTTTATAACTAAACTAGTTTTCGTTGCAACCATATTACCTCATCTGTTTTGTATGCTCGTTTAAGGTATATAGTGCTAACTACATCCATTTTTTCAGTTAAATAAGTATGTTCATCGAGTGTTAGTTGATTTTCAAGGGTAAAATAGAAAATCTCATTCAAATTAAAACTATCAAAATGAAAAGGTTTTAAATATAAAATTAAAAAGTTAAAAATTGAACAAACTAATTTATAAGGGCTAAAATTAAAATAATAATTTACAAATTAACCCCCATACCCCCAACTCATCTTCTTCCTTCTAACCCTCAAACCCAACCACCTCCTTCTTCACCCACCACACCTATGCCACCTCCGACAAATTCCACCAATCCATTTAGGCAATTTTAATTCCACCCCAAGGAAAATGAGTACAATAATTTAGATTTTCTCAATTCATCATCTCAAAATTCCCAATTTCTTGTTCAAATTTAAACCATATCTCTTCAATTTCTAGAGAGAGAAACATACGGATACACACTTGCTTACACAGTAACGGTCAACACACCATTCTCTATTCCGGCCTTCACTCCGTGGAAGATCATTAATGAAACACACCTGTGTCCTCACAAACTTCTCTGAGTCTGCGGGCCGTAACTTGCTTCATTAATGATTTTCTCATTGAAACTTACAGAAGTAACCAGCTGAGGTAAACCAGACTTTAAAATATTTTTTGGGTTTTCTCTTCAGGACCACAAGATTCCTCTCTAACACCATTAAAACTTCCTTAATTACGGTCCAAACTTTTCACCCTTTTGGGGATTACATCTCCACTCTTTCCCATAGTTGAAAGTTCATATCCCTGGGAAACTTAGAATTGAAAACCTATTTGATTCTTTGATCCCATCTTTCATCAAGAAAGTCTCTAGTTTGCCGCTATTATCTATTTTCAAAAAGCTCTCATGGTACTCTCTGTAATTACACTTGCTATCTACAAAGCATGATGAAGTCTCATACTGGACCACCTAATGGGCCATGGCCCAGTGGTATCATGGGTGGCCTTCCTTCGGGGAGGTCGTCGGTTCGATTCTCCTCGGGGAATCAATGTGGTTTAATTTCATATCTTGGGTTTTAGGGTCCTAAGGAGCCCTCGGGCACATCCGTGCAGTTAAGGAAGCGGCATTGCTGGGCTTGCAACCTCAGTGTGGGGAGTTCAACTACCGCGTTGTAGGAGGGCTCCCTTGGGGCCAGGAGTATAAGGGTCGCACCCCGCCATTGGGCATATCCGCGATTTACCTCATTAGCACAGAGGGCCATGAGCTAGTGGTCGGGATTAATCCGGCGAAGGAAGCGCAGGTATCAAAAAAAAAAAAAGTCTCATACTGGACCACTTGTCCACTAGAACCAACAGGAAATCGAAGATCTAGGGTTTAAATTTGAACAAGAAATTGGGGATTTTGAGATCGTAAATTAAGAAAATCTAAATAATTGTACTCAATTTTCTTGGGGTTGGGGAGGAATTAAAATCGCCTAAATGGCTTGGTGGACATCGGAGGTGGCAGAGGTTTGGTGGGTGAAGAAGGAGGTGATTGGGCTGAGGGTTGGGAGGAAGAAGATGAGTTGGGGGTACGGGGATTAATTTGTAAGTTATTAATTTAAATTTAGCCCTTATAAATTAGTTTGTTCAACTTTTAACTTTTTAATTTTACTTTTAAAACCTTTTCATCTTGATAGCTTTAATTTGAATAGGATTTTCTATTTTACCCTTGAAAGTCAAGTCACACTCGATGCACATGCTCATTTAACTGAAAAAATAAATGTCGTTAGCCCTAGATAACTTAAACGAGCATCCAAAACTAATCAGGTAATATGGTTGCAACAAAAACTAGTTTAGCTATTAAAATCAAACAAGCCATATAGTTGGGGTAATATATACTCCCTCCGTCCCGATAATTGCTTCACCATTTTTGTTCGACACGCAAATTAAGAAAATTGGTAAGTGGAGAAAGTGTTGTGAGTGTAATAGTAAAATAGGAGAGAGAATGAGTGGAGGAAATAATAAATTTAAAAAATGTTGTGAGTGTAATAGTAAAATAGGAGAGAGAATGAGTGGGTGGAATAGTAAAGATTATTTGCCATTTTAGAAAAGGTGAAGCTTTTAACGGGATGCTCTTTTAGAAAATTGGTGAAGCTTTTATTGGAAGGGAGGGAGTATGCATTTTTTTCTTGTTATTATTTAGTTAATAAACTACCTGAATTCGTTAAAAAAAAACTAACAAATTCGTTTAAAAACTAAAATTTCCTTACTAAATCTAACTTTTTAAATGGATTTGTTACAAATTTAATTGATTTCGACATTCTGGTAAATATTTAACAATTTTCAGTTACATTAAATGTTAAAAAATAATAAAATAAAAAAATAAAAAAATAAAAAATAAATTGAAATCATCGTAACCGTGGAATCAAAATTGAAAACCGGAATCACACAACTCAAATATTGTTCTCCCTTTACCAAATTCGGAAACTGACTGTTCGAAACCGAAAATCATACCTGAATGAATGAGCATGTCTACTAAGGATTAAGTCTAAAATTAAACAGGAGGTTATACACGCCCCAGATCCTACCTCATTCAAAATATTTTTGCTTAAAAGTTTTAATAGATGTTTTATTTAACTTTAACTTTCTTATTTATTACTATTTTCTTTATGTGTGTCTTATATATTACCAAAACTCAATTTTAACTCAATTTTGGTAGGGATACAATGAAATAAATAGGTCATTAGTTAATTTGCATTGAGTTCTTAAACAATCAAATAAAATAAATATTTAAAAATAATAATATGGTTATTATAAATTATATAGCGGGAGTATAAATATTAGGGTGTGTACAGGCCTAAAGCCCGCAGGCTTTGGCAAAGCCTGGTATGGGCCCATTTAGTTGTGGGCTTCAATTTCAAGAGCCCAATATAGTGGGTTTCATGCGGGCTTTAAACGGGTATTGAGCGGGCTCGGGCTTGACGGCTTTTGTCAAATTGTTATTGGATAAATATGGATTAGTCCCTGTTTTATTTTTTAGTTTGTGTCATTCTATCACCTATGAATTTACTTGGCAAGAAGAGAGTGTGAAAAGATTATGTCATACCTGAAATACTACGATTACCATTCTCTTTTGATCTGCTTGGATTGATGAATATGATTATCAGGAAATGTCACCAACTGTTTCAGCAACTGTTTTCACCAGTAATGTTATCACACCAGCATTGCGCGAAAAAGTGCTTACATGCATCAATCTGTTAAATATCGCCATCAGTTTTTTTGTCATTTCCAAAATTATATTCAGATGCATTATCAACTTTACATGATGTTCCTTAGTAGATGAAAATTTTGGTTTTTTTTAATAAAGTGAGTTTAGAAAATGGTGTTTTGAAAGAGACGGGTCGGGACCTAACGGGCTGTAGAATAATAAGAGCCCGAGTCTGCGGGCCTTCAAGCTGTCAAGCCCAGCAGAGTTGAAAACATTGCGGGCGCGGGCCTTGGGGCCGAGTTTTTGCGGGTCTTGCGGGCTCTGCGGGTCGATGGACAGGTTTGCACACCCCTAATTAATATTGGCCGATGTAGTATGTAATTTTTGGGGACATTTGAGCAATTTATTGAGAAATTTGCTCAAAATTACTTACTCCCTCCATTTTATAAAATATATAGTATAGTCTTTTGTGTTGTTAGTAAATTTCATAAAGTTTTAATAAAACAAAGTAATTAAATTATTCTCATAAAATTTTAAAAACTATCAATGATGATATTCTTAATAAAGTATCAATAATAATTTCTATAATTTTACAAAAAAAAAATTATTTTCATATTTTGTCAAAATTTAAGGAGAGTGCTAGAGGCAAGAAAAAAGTTTACAAAATTTTGAACACAAACTGATTTTACAGTGTTTCATTGAACACTTGATTAATGAATGGTGCTGTTACAATAACAATATTCAATTAAACATTGCCACATCAATTTGTATCCAAAGTTTTATGAACTTCTTTTTTAATTTTAGTATTACTCAAATTTAGTTACATTAGAAAAAAAAAAGAAAAATCAAACTGGGACTTTTATAATATATATCTAGTCTTATTTTTATTTAAGTTGATTGAACTTTGACAAAAAATATTATAAAATTATTCTCATAAAAAATTCTAAAACTAAAAATGATGGTATTTTTAATAATGTATGAATAACATGTTAAGAACCGAAGGCGCCCGCCTCACACTCTCCATGCGCCCGCCTCACTAGCATAAACTCTAGCCTGATTCTCAACAGCGCGAGGCGCCCGCCTCACCCTCTCCATGCGCCCGCCTCACAGTAGAGGCTCAAAGCACATTTCTTTGTGGCCCAGGCAGCCGCCTCTCTCCATTTCATGCGCCCGCCTCAATCTGTAATCAACAGTCAGCACCTATTTCTCTTCCACTTCAGTTCGTGAATGATCTTAAATCAATGTATCTTTAGAATTAGAATAGCCTTGATTTCTTGTATAAATATCTTGTTAATTCAATGGAATAAATAACACAGTTTTTCTCTGTTCACTTTTGCTAAATTTTACATGGTATCAAAGCGAGTTGCTTGATTCAGAAGAGCTTCCGCAATTATTTTTCTTTTCTTTTGTCTCACTGAAACCCTAAACCATGTCCAAATCTGGTGAAGAAACCAAGGCTGAAGGTAGCATGGCAGGGGGAGCTAAGGTGGACGTAATGTCACCCTACTTCATCTCGTCTTCAGACAATCCAAACACCATGTTTGTGAGTGATCTTCTGAACGACGGGAACTATGCAGATTGGGTTGATGAGATGGGCAACGCCCTTTATGCTAAAAATAAGATTGGATTTGTGGATGGTTCAATTCCAAATTCAGGAGAGAATGCTTGCGAGAATTCGGCCTATGGAAGAGATGCAATGCGATGGTGAAAGGTTGGTTGCACACCTCCATGGAAAAGGAGATTGTAGCAGTGTGAAACACGCCAAGACTGCAGAAGCAATCTGGCAGGATTTACGTGAACGTTTTGGGTCACAAAGTGCACCTAGAGCCTATGAGTTGAAGAGAGAAATAACTCTCACTAGGCAAGAAAAATTATCCGTATCTTCATACTACACCAAACTGAAGGGCCTTTGGGACGAGATCAATTCAATATCTCCTATCCCATCGTGCAAGTGTGATGGATGCATATGCGATGTATCCAAGCAACTGACTGAGATGAAGGAGAAGGAGAAGTTGTATGAGTTTCTAATGGGGCTAGATGTGAGTTTTGGGACCATTAAAACTCAGATTTTGGGAACAAATCCAACCGTGTCTTTGGGTGTTGCGTATCACTTGGTGTCCGAAGATGAAAGGCAGAGGCAGATCACTATGGCTGGAAGGGTTACAGTAGAGGCAGCAGCCTTTCAAGCCCAAGGAGCAAATAGGCCAAACAAGGAGGACAAGAAGGAGGGAGCGCAGGCCAAACCGAAGTGCACCCATTGTGGCAAATACTACCACATCGTGGATAAGTGCTATGAGCTCATTGGTTATCCGTCTGACAAGAAGAAAGGAGGAGGCAGCAGTAAGGACAAATGGTCGAACAACCGATGGTCGAATAACAGCAGCAACAAATCTGCAAACTTGACAACCAATGACGACAGTCCTTTACCAGGCCTATCCGCAGCAAATTACGCCAAACTGGCTGAGTTTTTCAGCCAACAGAATAATGGTGAGGATGATGTGACGCATGCTACTGCAAATATGGCGGGTAAGATTGAAAATATGTCCTGGATAATTGATTCTGGTGCCAGCGAACACATCACTTGTGATGACAGTCGTCTACACAACTGTCGTAGCACCTAGAACTCCATGCCAGTCAGAATTCCCAATGGCGATGCCATACCTATAAAGGGTGTGGGAAGTGCAGCCTTACCAAATGGGTTGAAAATCGATCATGTTTTAAATATTCCGGATTTTAAATGCAATTTACTTTCTGTTAGTAAATTAACGAAAGATTTAAATTGTTCGCTAATTTTCTATCCGGATTTTTGTGCTATGTAGGACTTAACTTCGAGGAAGCTGATTAGAATGGGTAGGCGACGTGATGGTCTATACTACTTAGAGCCGGTCAGAGGTGGAAGAGTAGTGTTGACAACTGTTGTTAGCTCCGACACTTGGCATCGAAGGTTGGGTCATGCATCTTCTTCAAAATCTGATTACTTTAGTAGTGTTTGTGGTCATGAAGACAAAGGGGATAAGCATTGTGATTCTTGTTTTAGAGCTAAGTTAACCAGACTTCCTTTTTCTTTAAGCACTATTCAGACTACTTCTTGTTTTGATCTCATTCATTGCGACATTTGGGGTGCTTATAAAACATCATCTCTCTCTGGTGCACGATATTTTTTGTCTATTGTTGACGATTTTAGTCGTGGTGTTTGGATGTTTTTGATGAAGTATAAGTCTGATGTTTATCATTACTTGACCCTATTCTGTAACATGATTCACACCCAATTTGGCACACAAGTTAAAAGGGTTCGTAGTGATAATGGCTTTGAATTTCAATCACAACGAATGTTAGAATATTTTTATGTGCATGGCATGCTTCTTGAGACCTCTTGTACGGACACACCTCAACAAAATGGGGTGGTAGAACGTAAACATAGGCACATTTTGGAAGTTGCTAGAGCTCTACGTTTTGAAGCAGGTTTGCCAAAGAAGTTTTGGGGTGAATGTGTTTTAACTGCAACCTACATCATAAATAGGCTACCCACCAAACTTTTACAAAATAAAACTCCTTTCGAAGTCCTGTTTGGAAAAAGACCGAATTATGAGCATTTTCGTTCTTTTGGTTGTCTTGATTATGCCAAAGATAATAGGAAAGGGGGAGATAAGTTTGATGTTCGGGGACGACCTTGTATCTTTGTTGGTTACCCTCATTCTCAGAAGGGTTACAGAATGTTTGATCTTGAGGCGAAACAAATTTACACTTCTCGTGATGTAAGATTTGTTGAGACAGTTTTTCCATTCAAGAACATGGTGCCAAATTGCCCCGTGAATGATTCAGTTGTAAGGAGAGAATTTGACTGGGAGGATGAAATTCTGCCGTTGTTTGACTCAGAGGAGCAAAGTGATCTTTTGATGAATCAGCCAGGTGCTCAATCGGCTGAGCAATCACATGAATAGACAACCGTACCGCAGCCTGACTCTCCAGATGAACAGCTTATTGATCAGTCAGCTGTGCAAACAGTTGAGAATTCAACTGAGCAAACAAATGTTCAACCCCAGGTTGCTGAACCAAGGCGGAGTGATCGACCCAAGAAACAACCAAAGCATCTTGAGAACTACGTTGTTACCTTACCCAGTTCTATAGACCATCCGTCTACTGCTCCACAATCAGAATCCTCGGAGGTATATCCCCTAGCTAACTTTGTAAATTATGATCATTTTTCACCTAATCATAAAGCTTTCTTGGCGGCCATCACTTCACGTGATGAGCCTAAATATTATCATCAGGCAGTTAAACATGTTGAATGGAGGGATGCAATGAAGACGGAGATCCTTGCCCTTAAACAAAATGGGACATGGACACTTGAGACTTTGCCTCCCGGAAAGAAGGCGGTTGACTCCAAATGGGTTTACAAGATAAAGTATAAGCCCGATGGGAGTGTGGAACGCTATAAGGCCAGATTAGTTGCGAAGGGCTTTACCCAAGTCGAGGGCATTGATTATCACGAGACCTTCGCACCTGTAGCCAAGTTGGTAACTATGCGGAGTTTATTGGCTGTAGCAGCCAAGAAGGAGTGGATTGTGTATCAACTCGACGTCAATAATGCTTTTTACATGGTGATTTGCAAGAAGATGTGTACATGAAGGTGCCTCAAGGGTTTGCTAAAGATGGTGACCAACGAGTGTGCAAGTTACACAAGTCACTTTATGGGCTTCGTCAAGCCTCTAGAAATTGGTATCACAAATTCACAAAGGCCCTCCTTGAAATAGGATTCCGCCAATCCCGAGCAGATCATTCTCTTTTTATTTTCAAGCGAGGCAATTGCTATGTGGCTGCCCTAATTTATGTTGATGACGTCTTGTTGGTAGGGAACAATGGGAACAAGATCGAGCAAGTCAAGTCTTACTTGGATGCAAAATTTAGCATCAAGGACCTAGGAAAACTCAAATATTTCCTTGGGATAGAGGTCGCTCGTTCCACGGAAGGCATGGTGCTTAGTCAAAGGAAGTATACGTTGGATATTTTGGAGGAAAGTGGGCTGCAAGGTGGCCGTCCTAGCGCATTTCCTATGGAGCAAAATTTGCACCTTGCTCACTCAGACGACTCTCCTCTCGTTGATGCTCCTCAGTTTCGTAGACTTGTTGGACGTCTTCTCTACTTAACTGTGACTCGACCAGACATACAGTACTCAGTTAACGTCTTGAGTCAGTTTCTTGCAGCTCCGCGTCGAAGCCATTTGAATGCTGCCTTTCGTGTTCTCAGATACCTCAAAAATACCGCGGGTCAAGGGTTGTTTCTTCCATCAGATGGTGGCTTGGTTCTTGAGGCATATTGTGACGCCGATTGGGGAGGCTGCCCTATGACTAGGCGATCTTGCACGGGCTATTTCATGTCACTTGGAGGGGCACCCATTTCTTGGCGTACTAAGAAACAATCTGTTGTTTCTCGTTCGTTTGCTGAGGCAGAATATCGAGCCATGGCGTCTACGGGTAGTGAGCTTCTATGGTTACGTTGGTTACTTCAAGATATTGAAGCACCACAATCCCATGCCACTACACTTTTTTGTGACAATCAGGCGGCCATTTATATTGCTAATAACCTCGTGTTCCATGAACGTACTAAACACGTGGAAATGGATTGTTATTTTGTTCGGGAACGAGTTGCTTCCGGCATCATTTCCCCATGCAAAATTTCCACTGATGATCAAGTGGCCGATCTATTCACTAAGGCGTTGGGCACGGAACGTTTCCGGTTCTTAGTTGGCAAGTTGGGCATTCGAAACTTACATGCGCCAACTTAAGGGGGAGTGTTATGAACCGAAACTCTTCTGCTGGACAACTCGAGGCGCCCGCCTCACACTCTCCATGCGCCCGCCTCACCAGCAGAAACTCTAGCCTGATTCTCAACAGCGCGAGGTGCCCGCCTCACCCTCTCCATGCGCCCGCCTCACCAGCCGAGGCTCAAACCTGTTTTGCTGTGGCCCAGGCGGCCGCCTCTCTCCATTTCATGCGCCCGCCTCAATCTGTAATCAACAGTCGGCACCTATTTCTCTTCCACTTCAGTTCGTGAATGATCTTAAATTAATGTATCTTTAGAATTAGAATAGTCTTGATTTCTTGTATAAATATCTTGTTAATTCAATGGAATAAATAACACAGTTTTTCTCAATTCACTTTTGCTAAATTTTACATAACAATTTCTATAATTATACAAAAATAATTATTTTATTATCAAATGCTGTCAAAATTTAACGAGCAATACTAGGGGATAGAAAAGAAGTTAACAAAATTTACGACACAAACTGAGATGGAATAATTAGTGAAACTTAAATCAAATATTTTCAATATTGCTCAAATTTAATTTTAACAAAAAGAAAAACTAAAATGCAACTTTTATACAATTAAACGAATGGTTTAATAAAGCAAAATTTCAATTTTCACGATGTTTGTTATGGAACTTGTGTCTAGTTAGTTAAGTCCACCCATGTGCTAAATTGGAAATAGAGTTAAGACCCAATCCTCATTCCCAGCCACAGAGAATAGATTATTCCCTCCATCGCATTATAAAAGACAAAAACCTTATTATTTTGATGTCTCACTACAAAATGAATAATGTCAAAAAAGAAAAAAATTTAATATTTATTTATTCATAAGATATTTCTGAAACATTTATATTCCAATAACCTCAAAAACACTCAAGTATAGATTAAGTAAGAGAAGAAAATGAAGGCGGAAGCATAATGCATGTTGAGTCTATCTTGATGTTCTTGAAGAGAGAATAAAGAATGTTAGGAAATGAAGTTCTTCTAAATGATAGTGCCACACTTGATCTTCTCAATGGATGAAGATAATTTTATGACTGAATTTTATCAATGCAACAAGTGTCTCTAATGGCTGATGGATAGCCTTTATATAATAAGAGAATGGGCACTTTATTTAGGGACTACACCCTTTCACAAAGATGGTGGTGTGAAGTTACCATTATACTCATCATTTAATGGTACTTACACCTAATGGAATTATACATATTTAATCTATACTTTAACTTTATTAAATGATTATAACATATGAAATTAATTAACACATATTAATTAATCCATGTTCTAACAATCTCCCACTTGAATTACATGAATATGTGTCTTTGACTTAATAAATTCCTTTAATCATTTATAATATGAATGACAACCCTTATGTGCACTTTTTTTGTCATCCAACACAATCCCTTCCATTAGTCTTATAAGTATAGGGACTAAAGGGGCAGTCGTCGTAATTGATTCGCAACTAAACCCACATTAATCACATATATATATTCAACTAAATGACATAGATTAAGTATAGATATGTAGCATGGAATATTCAATGAATATATAAAAAAATGTATATATATTCTTCAACTAGTCCTACTTAACCAAATGAGATCAATATGTAAAACAAATATAAACAACACAAACTCCCACTGATTTAAGCATTATCAAAAGTTATTACACCCATATGAGCAACATGCTCGTGAAACACTGAAGGAGATAATGCCTTAGTAAATGGATCCGCTAACAAGAAATTTGTCCCTATAAGTTGTATATCTATTTGTTCATTTTGTACTCTTTCTCTTACAACAAGAAACTTAATATCTATATGTTTAGATTTTGATGAACTCTTGTTGTTGTTGGAGTACAACACTGCGGCTCTATTGTCACAATATAACTTAAGCGGTCTTTCAACACCTTTGACAATTCGCAGTCCTTCAATGAATTTACGCAACCATATAGCTTGATTGGATGCCTCGTAGCAAGCAACAAATTTGACTTCCATGGTGGAGGAAGTTACTAATGTTTGCTTGGCACTTCTCCAAGATACCGCTCCACTAGCTAATGTGAAAACGTAACTGGATGTCGACTTTCGACTATCTTAGCACCCAGCAAAATCGGAATCGGAATAACCAACGATCTCAAGATGATCCGACTTTGTATATGTAAGCATGTAGTCCTTTGTGTTTTGTAAGTACCTCATCACCCTTTTGGCTGCAACCCAATGTTCTTTTCCCGGATTGCTTTGGTATCGATCAAGCATGCCAACAATAAATGCAAGATCTGGACGAGTACAGACTTGTGCATACATTAAGCTTCCTACTGCTGATGCATATGGGATTTCTTTCATATACTTGGATTCTATATTATTTTTAGGATATTGTTTTAAACTGAATTTATCTCCCTTAGAGACAGGGGTGTCATGTGATTTACAATTTTTCATGCTAAATCTTTGTAATACCTTCTCTATATAGCTCTTTTGTGATGATCCTAAAATACCTCGTGAACGATCGCGATGTATTTGGATTCCTAATACAAAAGAAGCTTCACCAAGATCTTTCATCTCAAATTTGTTTGAGAGAAATTTCTTAGTTTTCTTAAGAAGGTCCTTATCATTACTAGCAAGTAAAATATCATCCACATACAAGATCAAAATTATAAACCTACTCCCACTGAACTTATGGTACACACAATCTTCACCAAGATTCATTTCAAAGCCAAATGAAAGAATAACTTGGTTAAATTTTAAGTACCATTGACGAGATGCTTGCTTAAGCCCATAAATGGATTTTTTAAGTTTACAAACTAGTTGACTAGTTTGATCTGAATCAGTCACCATTTCTGGTTTCTTCATATAGATAGTTTTCTCAATGTCGCCATTGAGAAAAATTGCCTTTACATCCATTTGATGAAGCTCAAGATCAAAATGTGCTACTAATGCCATAATGATCCTAAAAGCATTTTTAGAGGATACCGGTGAAAATATTTCTTTGTAATCAATGCCTTCTTTTTTAGTAAATTCTTTCGCGACAAGACGAGCCGTATGTCTTTCCACATTACCTTGTGAATCCCTTTTGGTCTTAAAACCCATTTACACCCAATGGATTTCACATTCTTCGATAATGGGACAAGGTCCCAAACGTCATTATCTGTCATGGATTTTAACTCTTCATTTATGACATTAATCCACTTATGAGAATTTGGACCACTAATGGCTTCATGGAAGGTGTTGGTTCATTTCCCACTAAACCTAACGGTTCCTCATTCTCGACAAGATACGCATCATAATAATTCGGAATAGCACTCCTTCTTGCTCTATTAGATCTTCTTAAGGGCACCGGTTCATTTTGATTTTGAGGTTGTTGATTTTTCTCATCAACATTTTCATGTTGTTCATTAATAGGAGAATTACTGTTATTTTGAATTATATGTTCTTGTCGAATTTCAGGCACAAGTGCTTAATTTTCGATAGGAACTATAGGAAGAGGTATATAAATGGATTCCTCCTCTAACTCTTCAAATTCAAAATCACTATTCAAATTTTTCCCTCTAAAATCAATATCTTCAAAAAACATATTATTTTCTGTCTCGAAAAATGTTCTAGTTTTTTGGTCATAGAATTTATATCCCCTAGATCTCTCAACATACCCTACAAAATAGCTACTAACAGTTTTAGGGTCCAGTTTGCCCTCATTAGGCCTATAAGGCCTAGCTTATGCTGGACACCCCCATACATGAAGATGATTTAAGGACGTTTTCTTATTCGTCCATAACTCACAAGGGGTTTTGTCGGTAGCTTTTGAGGTGCTCTATTGAGAATATAAACTGCGGTTTTTAATGCGTCGCCCCATAATGAGTGAGGTAAAGAAGTACAAGAAATCATAATTTTTACCATATCCTTAAGGGTTCTATTCCGTCTCTCGGCTACACCATTCATATTGGGTTTCCCCCGCATGGTGTAGTGAGGGACAATTCCACACTCTTCTAAAAAACGAGCAAAAGGACCCGGACGTTGTTCTCCCGAACCGTCATTCCGTCTGTAGTATTCACCACCACGATCGGATCTAACGTTCTTAATAGTCTTTCCAAGTTAATTTTCAACTTCGGCCTTAAAAGACTTGAAAACGTCTAAAGATTGAGACTTTTAATGAAGCAAATAAATGTATCCATAACGAGAGAAATCGTTTATGAACTTGATGAAATATGTTTGACCGTTCCATGAAGGGGTAGTGAACGGTTCACATATATCCGTATAAATAAGTTCTAAGACGTTTGAGGCTCTCAAGGATTCTGTGCATTTAGTGTTTGTAAATTTCTCTGTAAGGCATTTAATACAAAAGTTATTTTTCGGAGTATCAAGTTTGTGTAATATTTCCTCAGACACAAGCTTGTCAATTCTCCTTTTAGAGATATGACCCAAACGCCTATGCCATAAGGTATAAGAATTTTTACTTGAAAACTTTCATTTTGTGCCTCTAGAGTTAGTTTCATTATTATGATACTCATTTATTGAATTGACTGTGTCAAGCAAATAATGATTATCAACATAAGATAAAGTACTAGTACCAAAAAGTTTTGAATTGAAATATAAATCACATTTATTATTACCAAAGAAACAGGAATATCCTTCCCTATCTAAGGTAATGATTGAGATCAAATTCCGTCTAAAAGACGGTATAATAAATGTAT
Source organism: Adenophora triphylla var. japonica (assembly GCA_022495995.1). NCBI lineage: Eukaryota > Viridiplantae > Streptophyta > Magnoliopsida > Asterales > Campanulaceae > Adenophora > Adenophora triphylla. The sequence continues at coordinate 55,565 of JAFEMH010006663.1, read as the reverse complement.
TATTCAAAACTAAAAAATATCCAGTACTTAAAGATAATTTAAATGTCCCTATGCCTACAACTCCCACCGGCTTTTCAGCTCCCATGTAGATATATCTTTCATCTTCATTGGATGTTCGGTAGTTCAGGCAACCCTGCATACGTGAACTTATGTGAGTTGTTGCACCGGAATCCAACCACCATGTATACGAAGGAATTGAAACTAAATTTGTCTCGGTACAAACAAGGCCAAATGGCATACCTTTCTTAATTCGTCAATTGCGATACTTAGGGCAGTCGTTCTTCATGTGAGTAAGGTCCTTGCAAAAGAAGCATTTCTTTACTTTATGATCATTGAATGATCCTTTAGGCTTCTTATTTGCAACCGCAATCTCATTTCCTTTTCTCTTTATCCCACGAGAAGAGGTAGATGCTAAATGAGCACTTTCGGGTTTTATATGTTTCAATCTATCTTCCTCCTCCGTTACATGTGAAATTAATTCATTAATATTCCACTTGTCCTTTCGACAATTATATGTCATTTCAAAATGACCAAATTGCGGAGGGAGAGAAATTAAAGCCAAATGCACAAGAAAGTTTTCTGAAAAGTCCAACTTGAGTGCCTTTAAATTTGTTGATAGGTGAAACATTTCCATTGTGTACTCCCTTAAGTTTCCATTACCTTTATACCTCATGAAAACAAGCTTTCTTAAGGTAGCACTTGTTTTCGATTTCTCGCTTTTTGCAAAGCGTTCCTCTAGGGCATCCAGAAACCTTTAGCACCAACATCCTCGGAGACACTGTTCAGAAATGTCTCCGGAACTGCATTTCTCATGATACTTAGGCTCACGCGATTAGAACGGTTCCACCTCTCTAGACTTAAGCGGTCTTCCGCAGTGCTTTTGTCAGTAAGAGGGGCGAAACTTGGTTCTCTTAATGCGAGATCAATGTCCATACATCCTAAGATCATTGTCATTTTATTTTTCCAAGTTTTAAAATTAGTCCCGGTAAGCATCGGAACATTGTTCACGGCAGTAGTTATAGAAGAAGCATTAATCAAATCTGTTGGTAAAGAACAAAGAATGAATACGAAACATGTATAAGTACTACATAATGATTATTTATATCAAATGAATTCCATCAAAAAGATAATTAACATGACATCAAAACTAATCTTTGAATTGCGAATTGATTCATAATTTAAATTATCTTAGGGTAATAAATGACTTTAAATAATACATTTCAAATACTTGCCTTCCTTTGGGCCAGTTCAAGTATAAAAAATGTCCTAATATTTAACGTATTTGTTACCCGGTAGAAAAGAATATAAACAGCTCATTTTAAATACCCGCCTTCCTTTGGGATGGTTCAAAGTATTCAAATGACCAAACGTTTTATTCAATTACTACCCCATGAATGCAAATATTTAGTCAATAACAAGATCTCCTTTGAAAAATTCATGTTACCACATATCAATAAGAACATTCATCACTTTAACAAATTTGCATTTAAATAACGTAAATTACTTTGGCAATAATATTATTTAAACAATGAATAAATTTGTTTAAACATATAATTAATCATACTTTAGGGCACAAATTAATGTATATTTTACTCAAATAATGAATGAAAATTTGACCAATATAGCAAAACATTGAAAATTTTGAAAATCTAGCCAATATAAGTCTTGCTCGGCCGAGTCAAGGAAGGTGCTCGGCCGAGCAAAAGACTCCAGAGAACATCCCTTTTGACTCCCTTACGCTCGGCCGAGTCCTTAGGGGTGCTCGGTCGAGTCCTTATGGGTGCTCGGTCGAGCACTTTTCTTGACTCGGCCGAGCATCATGACCATTGGATGCCGCCTTTTCAATTAATTTCAAAGTTGTGCTGATACAAATGGGGTGCTCAGCCGAGTCCGAGCACACCCTGAATATCAAATTTTCCAGATTTTTACTAACAATTCTTAACTTAATGGTGAATCATTATTCAACCAAAGCAAGTAGATCCGCATACTCACAACACATTTTTAAATGTGTGGCTATGCATTTGAACAAACTCACAACGCATCCAATGATGGTGACTATGTTCAAAATGGGATAATCTTACATTAAGAATTGAAAGTTTTTTGAGTAAATCAAAATTTAGAATTTAATGCAATACTCTAGAAATGAATTAGAGTATTCACATAACATCATAACGTAATGATTTCAATAGGATTAAATAATCAAAGTAAAGCAAATCATATGCTATAAGAATTCAAACTTAATCCAAAACTTGAGAGGCTCTAATACCAATTTCTGGAATATTTCTATTCCAATAACCTCAAAAACACTCAAGTATAAATTAAGTAAGAGAAGAAAATGAAGGCTGAAGCGTAATACCTGTTGAGTCCATCTTGATGTTCTTGAAGAGAGAAGAAAGAATGTTAGGAAATGAAGTTCTTCTAAATGATAGTGTCCACACTTGATCTTTTCAATGGATGAAGATAATTTTATGACTGAATTTTATTAATGCAACAAGTGTCTCTAATGGCTGATGGATAACCTTTATATAATAAGAGAAGGGACACTTCATTTAGGAACTATACCCTTTCACAAAGATGGTGGTGTGAAGTTACCATTATGTCCATCATTTAATGGTACTTACACCTAATGAAATTCGACATATTTAATCTATACTTTAATTTTATTAAATAATTATAACATATGGAATTAATTAACACATATTAATTAATCCATGTTCTAACAAGATCCACTTGTTATACTCACATTATCTATCAATTTACTATTTTATATCTCACTTTCTCTCTTTTATCTCACTTTTCATAATTATAATTAACAGTTACTATACTATACAATTTTTCTTAATTTTTATACAAAACTTATTTTGTGCCTTTTATAATGCGACCGAGGAAATATAAGAGTCAAATGCCAAGTCAGTTGTTCTAACAACATTATATTCACCTTGTTCTAAAAAGACAACATTATATTCTTTTACCATAAAAAGCAACAACATCATATCACCAAATGTTGTCCGTAAACTACTCCCACAGACGTAAACAAAAATAGATTAGTTGGTTTTTGTAAGAGTAAGGAGACACATACACATTAGCGATTTTACTAAGACCATCTCCTCCAGCAGTTTACTCCAAATTTTACTTCAAAACACCAAATTGGTGCAATTTCAGCACCAAATATCTCACACCATCTCCAGCAGCTTACTCCAAATTTTGCACCAAATAAGAATCTTTTCAGTATATGCTTGTTATTTCATTTAATTAAAAGATTTTTTCATTAATCTTATTTAATATTATTCAAATTACATTATATTAAATAGTATGCCATAAAACTTAATTTAGACAATTAATAACTATAAATAAATAAATTGAAGATAAAAATAAAAATTTATTAAAAGAAACATTAAAATAGATAATTAAAACAAAATGCTTAAAAATTGTATTTTAACATATTTTCAAAATTTTGTAATTTTATTTAAAAAATTAATGATATAAATTCTAAAATATAAATGATAAACACTACTTCTATCCTCATCAATTACCACGGCAAGAGAGAGAGGCAAGAGAGAGAAACAGATCAATTATCCACGGCAACGGCAAGAGAGAGAAACAGAGAGAAAGAGACGGCGAATCCTTGCTTCTCCGCCGCCGCCATAGCCAACGCCACCGCCACCACCAAGGTAATCTCCTTCTCCTTCCCCTTCCCCTTCTAATTCCAGATTTCGTTGGTAATTAAAAAAAAAAAAAAAAATTAGGATGGCGCAAAGGATTTTGGTGCGCCAAATTTGGCGCAAGTAAGAGGCAACGCTAAAATGGCGTGGAAGATGGCGTCGTTGCTGGAGTGAGATTTTCCGTCAATTTGGCGTTGGCGCAAGATGGCGCAGTGCTGGAGATGCCCTAAATTTATTTTCTCATTTTTTAATCAAAATCGTTGAGTAAAAAAAATATTATGTCCCAAAAAAGCAATTTAAATTAAGTTTTTATTTATTATTACAACAAAAAAATCATGAACAATAAATAATTAAAATTAAAATCCAAACTCTATTGCTATTAATGGTTATTAGATCGATAAGTAAATATAATAAAAATGGCAAATTAATAAAAAAAAATATGTAGTAAATAAAAGGGTGTGGGGAGGTTAAAAGAGAGGTTTGGGAGAAAAATGTGGGGAGTTTTAAAACATGAGTGCGAAAGTGAAATATTTAGATTAATCCAGACCGTCGAATCAATTTTCTATATTCAATCTTAATTGCTTTTTATCCAATCTGTTACAAACGGTTAAACCGATTAAACCGATGTGTAATGTATTATATTGATTTGTGTGGGTCAATTTTTATTATCTACTCCCCCCGTCCCGTCCGAAAGGGAAAAGTTTGTGTCTTGCACGAAAATTAAGAAAAGTAATGTAAGAAAGAGAAAAAGTGTATAGTAGAATAAATGTTGTAAGTGAAAGGTGATGTAGGAAAGAGAAAGTGAGGTAGAAAATAGTTAGTGGATATTTATTGTGAGAGTATGACAAGTGAGTCCCACAAATAAAGAAGTAATAAAAAACTTTCCATTTTTTGTTGTGCCCTTTCAAATGGGACGCCCAAAAAAAAATTTGTGTTCTTTCGGGCGGGATGGAGGGAGTATAATACAATAGAGGTCAAGAATAACCGTCACACAATGAGTGGCTAGGATTGTGTTTTAGAAAAGACAAAGAGTTACCAGGATTGATTCTCACCTCCAACATCAATTTTAATTTTTTTTTATTTTCAATCGTTGGATTTCTTTTCAATTTGTTTGATCCTACGGCTGTAGATTGACGTTTTCTATTTCAATACATACTCCCTCCATCACGAGACTTTTAGTCAAATTGCAATAATTTTAACTATTAATTTAAAAATCATTATTGAAAATATTATTAATTGTATTACAATAAAAAAATTAAATTTTTATTAGATCACTATTTTTTATTTAAATTATTGATCAAAGTTACTTCAATTTGACTAAAATTTTTCATTCACGTGGGACGGTACGGGAGTATAATAATGTAGTAATAGTATACATAACTATTATTTGGAAATTGGCGTGTACCAAGATTTTCAATTCAAATGTAAATGGAAAGAAAACAAGCAAGTGATCTGGTTGTGTGTACCGACTGTTTGACTTTCTCTCAATTTAATATTTAACTGACATGGGTTTTTGGTTTCTTTTGTAATATACTTTTTAAAAATAAAAGTGTGTAGATCCGATCGCTCCCTTTATTTCGCAAAATCAACTTAATCAAATTTTGACGTATTTTTATAAAAAAATATGAATAATTTTATAGAAAAATATAGATATTTTCATGAAATTCTAAAAATTGTTATCGATAGTATTTTTAATGGTAAAACAATAACAATTTTTGTAATTGCATAAAAATATCTAAACTTTCATAAAATTACGGTCAAAATTCGATTGAGTTGACTATTAAAGTCAAAGTGATCTAAATTTTTCGAGACAGAGGGAGTATTTGTTTTTATAATTTGCTGCAAATAAAAAAAAAATATGATGTTATATTTTCAAGTCATATATCATGTACATCTTTTTTTAAGGGACAATTTAATCATTTCACATGACATATTACCCGGAGTTAGTTTCATGACTAACTTCCGTTAGCCAAAATGCATATTTTGACCTTAATTTAACGCAATACTCTCTCTACTTCTATTCCGAATAATCTTACCCACTTTGTCATCTAGAGAGTCTTATTGATAAGTCCAATTTTCTATGAACGAAAGTATTTAATATTTATTTATTAATCACTACCAGAAAAACAGGTTTTAGGGACGAAAAAATTCGTCGCTAAAAGCCAAAAATTCTTCGCTAAAGGCAATTAGCGACGGATTAGCGACGGAAAAAATCTGTCGCTAAAACCCTTGTCGCTAAATATTAACGACAGATTTTTGGTCTGTCGTTAAGTAACGACGGATAATTCCGTCACTAAAACTCAAAAATCCGTCGCTAAAGAGGAACGACAAAATTAATTTATTGGCGACATTAATAACGACGGAAATTTCCGTCGGTAAAATTTATTACATAAATATTGTCCCCGAAATTAGATTTTGGAAAATATATAAATATTGTCCCCGAACTTAGATTTTGGACTTAGACTTTAGATACAGAAATCACTTAATGTTGATAATCCTTGCCACCCTTGTCGTCGCCAGATCTGATGAAGGGGAGCCACCATTGCCGTCGCCAGATCTGAGAGAGTGAGATGTAGAGGGAGACGAAAAGGGAGAGAAGATGGATGTGAAGGTGTGGGCGTGCGTGAATCGGTGGATGGGGGAAGGGAAGGGAGATGAGAATCATCGGAAGTGAGGGAGTAAGGGTTTCGCCGGAAGTGGGGGAGGAGTTCGCCGGCGACAGTGATGGGAGAGATGGAGTAGAGAGAGAAATTGTAACGACCCTAACCCTAGGCACAATTTTAGTATAATATTATATGCTTTTAAAATTAATGTTAACTTTATGTATTTATTTTATGTCTTTAAATTCTTATATTAAGATGAAATGGTTGGGAAATAGTTTAGAATCCTCATGGTTTTCTAGAGAAATAAAATAAAGCATTGGGGAAAGTATAATAATAGAAAAGGAATAAAATGTAAAAGGAGGTTAAAGTATGTGGGATGAGGTATTTGAGTAGGAGGGTTTAATTCACCACCTTAAAACTTAGAGGACTAAATTGCCTAGTTTTGAAAGTCCTTGTTTAATGAGGGATGGGAGGCCATACCCATGAAATCCTCCCCTTCATTCCTTAGTCAAGGAAGCCCCATACTCCCTCTACCCTCCTCAATCTCTTCTCCTTCATTCTTCTTACTTCTTCCATGGAAACCTTCCCATGAAAGCTTCACCTCCCAAATCATTCCCAAGTTGAATCCTTCTCCATTTTCAAATCCAAGAGTACTTTTGTGTTTCGGGTGAAGAGAGGAGCACATCTAGCTAAAATAATCTTCATTTCATCTCACATTTGCTAGGTGAGTTGTTATGATTTCCCTTCTTATAAATGTTCATAAACTCTTTAATGTTGTTCTTGTTATATTGATGGTTGTTTCATGCTTTGGAAACCTTATAGGAGTTGAGTGATTTGGTAAATGAAATAGAATGAGATTATTGTTCTTGGAAGATGATTTAGAGTGTATAAAATGGGTGGAAGATTTAGTAATAAATAATCTAGGTTTACATTATTTTGGGTTTACATGATTTATTATGAACCTTGTAAAGCTAGAAAATCCCTTTGGTGTTCATGAGCATAAAGAAGATTTAAAAGGAAAAGAAAAGTGGTAAAAGAGGAAAGTAGAAAATCTGGGTTGCTGGAATTCGCCTTGGGCGGTCGCCCATGGGTACATGTGCGGTCGCCCATGAGTCCAGTAACATCCCTTACCTTGAAAATCCTCTTGGGCGGTCGCCCAAGAGGTATGAGCGGTTGCCCATCGTGGCAGTAAGTTGCCTTTCCTTTGAAACTCACTTGGGCGGTCGCCCAAGTGACCTGGGCGGTCGCCCATGACCCCAGAAACCAACTTTGAACCTGAACCAGAATTAGTTTAGTAAGCTTGATTGATCACTTATAAATTGTGACTCCTACTTGATAAATTGAACTTGAACCTTCATAGATGCCTTATATCGTTGTATATTAACTATGCAGGGTGGGTTAATGATACCTTGTTACCTTACTTGATTATATATTTATTGATGGTGTTATACTTAGTGTATTCATTAATTGTTGCACTATGATATTGATTGGATATGAGTATATTTTACCATGTTTCTATATTGTGTATCCCCTTTGTGGATTATATTTCAAGTAACTATTATGTGCTTGATAATTTGTTAATCAGCTGATGTTAGGGGTATAACATAATACGATCAATTATGGAAGTGTGACCTAATGTGATCGGATTATGTTATATCTGTGACCGTCCCCTCCTATGGCCACAGGTCGGGGTTATAGCATCTGTATTGAGCCAAAAGCCTTACAGAGTTGCTACTATCTTATATGGTTCCCTGAGAAATGGGTCTTATAAGATGTGAGTATTGCTTAAGCAGCTCACCTAAGATTGGAGTATTATACCAAATGTTGTACGACTATTTTTCAGGCGGGAAAAGGTAAACCAAGTTAATGGAAGGTGTTTACAGCTTTTCCAATGTGTTATATGCAACTTGTTATGTGTTGCATTTTATTTGGCATATTGCTGCATTCATAATAGCTTGCTGAGATTTATTCTCACCCCTCTCCCTTTAATGTTTTTAGATCCCGAGACAGGCGGACCGGCCAAGTAAGGGCGGAAAGGAGTTTGGAAGTGAGCTTTTGGGTATTGTCGGGGTACGTATAGGTTGGCGTAGAAAGTATATTTTGGTATAGTTCCTTCATGGAGTTTGTAATTATAAACTTTAATTTCTACGTTATTACCGATGTCTTTTGTAACTAAAACAGTGTAATACTTTCAAAGTTGGTCAACTCCTCCTCCAAGGTGGAGAGGAGTGGAGTTATTTTGAAATGGTCATGTTAATGAGGTTTATGTTTGAAATTTAAATCAAAGTTTTAAAAGTGTTTGAATATTTAGGTTAGTTTGAGGACGCTCCAGCTCGGGACACGTGTAGGTTCCGGGTCGGGGTCCTCACAGTTGGTATCAAAGCTCGGTTAGAGTTCTCGGGTAGAGTCTAGCTGAGTGAGAGTGTGTGATAACTGACGTCAAGTGTTTAATGCAGGAGTTTGTTCTAATGGCGGGAAATGATGGCGATCAGGATCGGGCTTTGGGTGATGCCGGTAATCCGAATGCCGCAATGATGGATATGTTCTGAGTGTTTCTACAGAATATGACAAATCAGAATCAAGGTAGGGGACAACAACAAGAAGGTAGACAAGGGCACTATGGTCTAGAGAAATTTGTGAAGATATCTCCTCCTAGCTTCAACGGAGATCCGGATCCGGTGAAGGCTGAGAGGTGGCTTGAAGCTATGAATAATATTTTCGCGGCTATGGAGAGGTCGGATGCAGAAAAGGTGAGATGCGCCGTTTTCAAGTTGGAAGGACCCGTTGAGCACTGGTGGCAGGTAGTGAAGGATGGTTGGGATCGGGATTTGACACCGCAGACTTGGGAAAATTTCACACGTAAGTTCCGGGATCATTTCGTTCCGATGGTGACTAGAGATAAGAAGGAGGTTGAGTTTCTGAAATTGGAGCAAGGGACGATGTCTATAGCACAGTATTCAGCCAAGTTTACGGAGTTAGCCCGATATTGTCCTCATTTGGTACCGGATGAAGAGAGACGTGTCTACAGGTTCGTGAAAGGCTTAAGGGTGGAGTTCCAGAAGTAGCTATTGACTCATGACTTCGCCAACTTCCAAGCGGCTGTGAATATGGCGTACCGGATTGAGAATGATATCGAGGAGCACCGTGGTAAATCTGAAGGCGGAAACAGAAATAGATTCCAAGGTCAAGGTTCGGGGCAGAATAGAGGGCAGCCAAGGACATTCACTCCGGGAGCAAATCGAGGAGGAAATGTGACGACTCCGGCAAATCGTTCGACTCCGGGTCATTTTGGGGCATTGTGTGGATATTGCAAGAAGCCAGGGCATTCGAAGGACAAGTGTTGGAGCAAGCAAGGCCGATGTTTAGAGTGTGGGGCGACATGCCATTTCCGGAGGAATTGTCCCAAGTGGCAAAATAAGCAAGCTTCTGGTAGTGGTCAAGGGGGACAAGGTAGTGGTGTGAAGAGAGATGTTGACGGGAAACCCAAAGATAGAGTGCAAGGTCGAGTGTTTGCCTTGGGTCGAGGAGAGGTCGATCCCAATGCCGTTATTAGAGGTATAGTCCCTGTCTCGGGGGTTAAGGCCCGCATTCTTATAGATCCCGGGTCTTCCCATTCATTTGTGGCATCTCATTTTGCATTTTCATTGCATAAATTGCCTGAATCTATGCCTTATGTGTTGGAGGTCTCTACTCCTATGGGAGAGTGCCTTGCATCTTCTTTGATATATCGTGGTTGTGATGTGACTATATGTGGGCATGTATTGCCGGTGGATTTGGTCGAGTTACCAATCCGTGACTTTGATGTGATCCTTGGGATGGATTGGTTGAGTCAGTGTCATGCTATGGTAGACTGTCGTAGAAAGCGAGTCTCATTTGCTATGCCTGATGTGCCTACTTTTATATTTGATGCGGATAAATCTATGTTCGGTTTACATGTTATTTCTGCTTTAAAGGCTAGAAAGATGTTATCTAAGGAGTGTGCGGGTTACTTGGCTTATGTGGTAGATTCCAATAAGAAGTCTCCCGAGTTAGCTCACGTTCCGGTTGTGAATGAATTTAGTGATGTGTTTTCTAGCGAGTACTCTATGCCTCCGGATCGTGAGGTAGAGTTTTGTATTGACCTAGTGCCCAGTACCGCCCCTATCTCTAAAGCACCCTATAGAATGGCTTCGGCCGAGTTAAAAGAGTTGAAGGTCCAATTGCAAGAATTGCTAGACCGGGGTTTTATTCGCCCTAGTGTGTCTCCGTGGGGAGCACCGGTTCTATTTGTTAGGAAGAAGGATGGTACCTTACGATTATGTATTGATTATCGTTTGTTGAACCAAGCCACCATAAACAATAAGTATCCTCTTCCGCATATAGATGATTTATTTGACCAACTCCAAGGTTCCGTTATCTACTCAAAACTTGATTTGAGAAGTGGATACCATCAGTTGAAGATTAGGCCGGATGATATTGCCAAAACAGCTTTCCGAACTAGATATGGTCACTATTAGTTTGTTGTGATGCCTTTTGGGTTGACTAATGCTCCATCAGTGTTTATGGATATGATGAACCGTGTCTTCAAGCCTTATCTTGATAGTTTTGTGGTGGTATTCATAGACGACATTCTTGTTTATTCTAAGTCCCGGGAAGATCATGAAAATCATTTGAGGATTGTCTTGTCAGTTCTTCGGGAGAAGCAGTTGTATGCCAAGTTCAGCAAGTGCGAGTTTTGGCTTGAGCAGGTTTCTTTCTTGGGGCATGTAGTGTCGAGTTCGGGAATTTCCGTGGATCCTTCGAAAATTGAAGCCGTGGTTAATTGGAAGCAACCTTCTATTGTGACTGAGGTTCGTAGTTTTCTTGGGTTGGCGGGGTATTACCGAAGGTTTATAGAGGGTTTTCTCGGATTGCTACTCCGTTGACTAGATTGACTCGGAAGGATGTATTATTTGTATGGGATTCTAAGTGTGAAGCGAGTTTTAATGAGTTGAAGAAGAGGTTGACGACGGCTCCTGTTCTTACCCTTCCGGATGGTTGTGAAAATTTTGTGATCTATAGTGATGCCTCGAAGGCGGGTTTGGGATGTGTTTTAATGCAAAATGGGAAAGTTATTGCGTATGCCTCTAGGAAGTTATCACCGGCGGAACAGAATTATCCTACTCATGATATGGAATTGGCGGCGATCGTGTTTGCGTTACATAAGTGGAAGCATTACCTATATGGGGCGAAATTTGAGATATTCACCGACCATAAGAGTTTGAAATATTTGTTTACCCAGAAGGAGTTTAACAACCGACAAAAGATATGGCTTGAGTTCTTGAAGGATTTTGATTGTGTAATTTCTTATCATCCGGGGAAGGCCAATGTGGTGGCGGATGCGATTAGCCGAAAGGCTTATGTGACAGCTTTGAGTACCCAAGAGTTGAGGAGTGAAGTATTACTTGCAATGTGCGAGCCGTTCCTACATTGTATGGAGAGTTAAAGGAAGCTCAACAAGGTGATTCGGAGTTAAAGAAAATTTTGGGACAAGTGCAAGATGGGAAAGCCGGGGAATTTACGTTGAATCGAGATGGGATTTTAACCTTCCAAGGGAGAATTTGCGTTCCTTCATCAACGGAAATCAAAAGGCGTGTTTTAGAGGATGGTCATAAGTCCAAGTTTGCGATTCATTCGGGTAGTACCAAAATGTATCAAGACTTGAAGCGTGGGTATTGGTGGAATGTTATGAAGAGGGAAATTGCGGATTATGTCTCCAAGTGTTTAACTTGTCAACAAATCAAGGCAGAACATCAAAGACCGGCGGGATTACTTCAACCATTGGATATTCCGGAGTGGAAATGGGAAGGGATCTCGATGGATTTTGTTTCGGGTTTGCCTCTTACCGTGAAGAAGATGGATGCTATTTGGGTTATTGTGGATAGATTGACAAAGTCGGCTCATTTTCTTCCGGTGTCAACCAAGTTTTCGTTAGAGAAGTTAGCTCAGTTATATATGAAAGAGATTGTGAGACTTCACGGGGTTCCGGTTAGTATTGTTTCCGACAGAGATCCGAGATTTACTTCTAGGTTTTGGAGAGCATTGCATGAAGCCTTGGGTTCTAAATTGTGTTTTAGTACGGCGTTTCATCCTCAAACCGACGGTCAGTCCGAGAGAACTATTCAGATACTTGAGGATATGTTGCGGGATTGTGTGATGGATTTCCAATTGTCATGGGAAGATCATTTACCGTTAGTGGAGTTTGCTTACAACAACAGTTATCAGTCTAGCATTGAGATGGCTCCATATGAGGCGTTGTATGGTAGGAAGTGTCGATCTCCAATGTGTTGGGACGAGGTTGGTGAAGCGAGACTTTGGGGCCCGGATTTGGTTAGAGATTCTACGGAGAAGATCAAGGTGATTCGGGATAGATTGAAGACTGCTCAGAGTAGACAGAAAAGCTACGCCGACAATAGAAGACAGGATTTATCTTTTCAGGTTGGTGACTTCGTGTTCTTGAAGGTCTCTCCGAGGACGGGAATCAAAAGGTTTGGTAATAAGGGTAAATTGGCTCCAAGGTTCGTTGGTCCGTTTGAGATTCTAGAGAAGATTGGGGATTTGGCTTACCGATTGGCGTTACCTCCCTCATTTTCCTTACTCCATGATGTGTTTCATGTTTCTATGTTGAGGAAGTATTGTCATGATCCTTCCCATATTTTGAGTTCTCCCCCCGATGAGGTCCAAGCGGACATGTCTTATGTTGAGGAACCGTTGAGAGTCTTAGAGTTCCAAGTTAAGGAGTTGAGGACTAAGAGTATTCCGATAGTGAAGGTCATATGGAAGAATCACACCGTTGAGGAAGCAACGTGGGAGCTAGAGTCGGAGATGAGAGCCAACTCCAAGTAAGTCTTTTTAAAATTCGGGACGAATTTTCTTTAAGGGGGAGTGAGTGTAACGACCCTAACCCTAGGCACAATTTTAGTATAATATTATATGCTTTTAAAATTAATGTTAACTTTATGTGTTTATTTTATGTCTTTAAATTCTTATATTAAGATGAAATGGTTGGGAAATAGTTTAGAATCCTCATGGTTTTCTAGAGAAATAAAATAAAGCATTGGGGAAAGTATAATAATATAAAAGGAATAAAATGTGAAAGGAGGTTAAAGTATGTGGGAGGAGGTATTTGAGTAGGAGGGTTTAATTCACCACCTTAGAACTTAGAGGACTAAATTGCCTAGTTTTGAAAGTCCTTGTTTAATGAGGGATGGGGGGCCATACCCATGAAATCCTCCCCTTCATTCCTTAGTCAAGGAAGCCCCATACTCCCTCTACCCTCCTCAATTTCTTCTCCTTCATTCTTCTTACTTCTTCCATGGAAACCTTCCCATGAAAGCTTCACCTCCCAAATCATTCCCAAGTTGAATCCTTCTCCATTTTCAAATCCAAGAGTACTTTTGTGTTCCGGGTGAAGAGAGGAGCACATCTAGCTAAAAGAATCTTCATTTCATCTCACATTTGCTAGGTGAGTTGTTATGTGTTAATGTTAGATCATGTGTTGTCATGAATGTCATCCCAAGTGTTGCAAACCAGTGTTGCCACTGGTGTTGCCAAAAGTGTTGCCATTTGGAATTGGCGACACTGAGTTAGTTACTGTATTTTTCACAAATATTAATGGGTAAATTAATGTTTATATAACAGTAGTTAGTCACCTTAAAATGAGCTTAAAATCAGCAGAATGTAAATGTTCTCGTGCGTTAATCACGAAGAAGAAGAAGAAGTTAACAAATAAACATGTGTTTATTTGTTTAATTGATGACCAAGCCAGGAGATATTTTATTCAGCTATTCTGGGGGAGAACAAGTCAGAGTACAAGGCAATCAAAGCTAAGAGGTACAAGCATGAGAAGCAAGAGAAGACTAGGTCTCCTACAATGAAGGCGAGAAGGCATAAAATGAGGAAACAAACTCAAGGCCGTTGGTGATCATTTGAGTAGGCTCCAAGACTTTGTGGCCTATAAATAGTGCAGTGGATCTTCATTGAAGATCATCCAATTCGAAAACGCAAATGCACAAGAAAAGTAGAATTCTCGCTCTCAAGTGTTGCCATTCAAAGTGTCGGCAACACTTTGTCCAACACTTGAATATTTCATATAGATTTTTATATTTTTGTGAGGTTTTGAGTGTTTATTTACTGAGAGAATTCGTGTATGTTGTTCCTTATATCGTGGTTCGTTTATCATTAAGGAACAACCTTGACCTTGTATTGAATTCATATTATTAATAGAAAGGTCTTGCCTTTTAGGCACCCATCAAGTTATATATTTATATAACTTGATAAAAATTATATTCTTGTGTATTGCTTTAATTCTTCCGCTGCAAATTATATTTATTTCTATTGATTTGTGCTTTTTCTAGAATTGGTGAATGTGTTGTTGTTAGTGTCATCAACACTAAGTACAACACTGTGAGTTTTATCTCACCTTGTGAGTTTCGTCTCATAAGTTCTTAGCCATAGACAATTTCAATTGGTATCGAGCCTAGCACTTGATATACTAAGTGTTTAGATCCTTTTGTCATGGCTTATGATCCCGCAAACCCTAATCAAAAGAGATTACCGGTTTTAGACGGATCTAATTATGCTTATTGGAAGATTCGCCTACGCTCGCATATCAAATCAATTGATCTTCGGGCTTGGCGATCTATTTTAAATGGTTATTCGTTCCAATGCTTCCTCCGGATGACGATGGTGACGTACAAGTCAAACCCGAATTCGAGTGGACAATTGAAGAGAATAATCTTGCTAGTTTCAATGAAAAGGCAGAATGCCATCTATGAATGGGTTGACATGCATATGTTCAAACTCATTCAAAATAGTCCCTCTGCAAAAGATGCTTGGGATACTTTACAAAGATTTTGTGAAGGAGATGGCGTGTCCGAGAAACAAAGCTTAGAGGTCTCACTAGTAGATTTGAAAGATTAAGAATGGGTGAAAACGAAGACATCTCGTCTTATTTTGAAAAGTTGATTGATATTTCAAATGCTTGTCAAGTATTAGGGGAGCCTTTTACAAATAAACAACTTGTTTCAAAAGCTATTCGTACTCTTCCCGAACGTTTTAATATTAAAGTTTCAGCTATTGAAGAGGCCCATAATCTTTCAACAATGGACATCAACTCCTTAATGAGTATTTTGAAAAACTTTGAGTTGAATCTCAATGAACAAACGGAGGCTTCTAAAGGCAAGAATATTGCCTTAAAAGTCGAATCTTCGGACACATGTGTGGACGATGAAGATGAAGTCTTCGAGGAGTTAGATGAAAATACTAGTATAGCTTTACTTGCAAAGAGATATAATTCTATGGTTAGAAAATTTAACAAAGTGCAGGTAAAGGCTAAGGACCAAATGGCCAAAACCTCTAGTTTTGTGCCAAGGAGAAGTCCTCCTCCAAATCAAAAGGATATCCCACCAAGGCGTGCATCCTCGGAAAAGATCCGGTCCGATCCTAAGTACATTGAATCTATTCAATGTCATGCTTGTTCCGGTTGGGGTCACTATGCCAATGAATGTGCTAACACCTTGAGAAAGGCGGGCAAAAACTTGTGGGTATCTCTTAGTGATGGAGAGGAGGAAGGAACGGAGAAAGAAGAACAGACGGAGCAAGTAGTCATGATGGCCACGGTAGAGGAGCTACCTTCGACTGAGAGTGTTACTTCAAGTGTCATTACAGATTTGACAACACTTGACACAACATTGGTGACTTCTTCAGAAAGTGTTGCCCCAAGTGTCGTCCAGAAATTGGCAACACTTGGCACAACACTCAGCAGGTATGATTCTTTAAATGATCTTAATTTGCATGGTTCAACTGATTTAAATTCAGAAGAGATTATAGAGGATGATCTTGATAAAGATGATCTTATTTGTGAATTAAAAAACCTCTATAAATCTCTCCTCGTGGAATGGAAAAAGGAGAATAAGATGGTGGTTTTCTTGAAAAAGGAAAATCAGGATCTTAAGAACTCCTTGACTCGGCTAGAAGCTCAACTCAGTAGGAGAGAATTGGATCTTGATAAAATCAAGGCCAAACTCAACCTAGCCGAATCCACCTTCAAAAACTCAACACGAGTTCATCCAAATTGGATGAAATACTCAAATTGAGTAAGCCTACGAAAGTCGGTCTTGGGTTCCAAGAATCACTTGAAAGTATTACCTCTTCCTTGTTTGATGTTGAAACTAAAAATTGTTTTGTAAAAGAGCGTGTCAAGGAAAAGGGTAGCACTTCTAGTGATTCCTCCGATCAATCCAATGAGTGTGGATCTTGTCACAAAGCCGGACATTTAAAACCAGATTGCATTTTCCTACAAAAGAAAATGTCCAGTCTTCAAGTGTCGTCTCAAGTGTCGCCGGTTTCTCAGTGGCAACACTTATGGCAACACTCGGTGAACAAATCCAGATTTTCAAAAAGGGTTGGTTACCCAAGGAAAACCGAAATGCTATGTTGTTTATACAAATTTTTAAGGACTAACATTGCAGGAACTTGGTACTTTGATAGTGGGTGTTCACGCTATATGACCGGTACAAAATCATTCCTAACAGAGTACCAACCTATTCAAGGAGGCTCGGTGACTTATGGTGGTGGAGGCAAGAGTGAAATAGTTGGTAAAGGAACACTGGATATTGTTGGTTTTCCTCCTTTGAAAAATGTCTTGCACGTAGATGGTTTACTTGCTAATTTAATTAGCATTAGCCAACTATGTGATGACAATTTGGAGGTAAAATTCAATAAAAATACCGTGAAGTGTTTGATAATACTAACTTTTGTGTCATGACTGGAATAAGATCAAGTGATAATTGCTATCTGGTTGGTAATAAATCGCTGTGCAATTTGACAAAACTTGATGATATTAGGTTATGGCATCAACAGTTAGGTCATTCTCATTATAGGAATCTTGAGAAGATTATCAAACATAATGCCGTCAAAGGTGTTCCTAAACTAGACCTCAAAAACACCGTGATGTGTGGTGGTCAAAAGGGTAAGCAAACTCGTGTTGCTCACGGTTGTTGAACAACACAATGAGCAACACTCAGGAACAACACATTGTTTTCGACTTCTACATATGGACTTGATGGGTCCTATTGAGGTAGAAAGCTTTGGAGGTAAGAAGTATGTTTATGTGATAGTTGATGATTTTTCTAGGTTTACATGGGTGTATTTCTTAAGAGAAAAATCTGAAACTTTTGATAAATTTACTCACTTAGTCTCTAAAATCAAAAACATGTTTTGTTCCTCCTATTTAATAAGATCGAGATCATGGTAGAGAATTTGAAAACATCTCCTTTTCTACTTTTTGTAGTAAAAAGGGGATACACCATGAGTTTTCAAGACCCAAAACACCACAACAAAATGGTGTTCGCCGAAAGGAAAAATAGGACTTTAATGGAAATGGCTCGTGTTATGCTAATTGCTAGAAATATTTCTAAAGGTTTTTGGGCGAAGCATTACAATTGACTTGTCACACTACAAATAGAGTTTTCTTAAGACCCGGTACAACTATGACACCCTATGAGATTTTAAATGGAAAGAAACCTACGGTTCACTATTTTCATGTGTTTGGGTGTTTGTGTTTTAAATGACCGGGAATACTTAGGAAAACTTGATTCTAAGAGTGACAAGGCCATCTTTCTTGGCTACTCTCAAAACAAACATGCTTATCGTGTCTATAATTTGAGGAGGTTAAAAGTAATTCAAGAATCGGTAAATATTGAATTTAACGATTACTTGAGTGCCACAGAGAGAACAGTGATGATATACCTCGACTTTACTAGAAGAAGTCGAACAAAGGGTGGAACAGACCGATTCACCATTGTACAGATTCAAGTGTTGCTCCAAGTGTCGCCCCTGAAATGGCAACACCCGAGGCAACACAGGAGAACGAACAGGTGGTGGAAATTCCGAGAGCAAGATGACTCGAAGGAGAAGATGGATTGGTGTACCATCAAGGCGGAGAGATCCCCACTCGAATTAGAAATTATCATCCCATTACTCAAGTAATTGGTGATGTTAATGAAGGGGTTAGAACAAGGAACAAGGAGCCAGTTGATTACGAGATATGGTTAGATATGTGTGTATGTCCTCCACATACTCTCGTGTGAAACAATCGAATGATGGAATCTTCATCACTCGTGAGCAAGTATGCTAAGAGTCCGGTGAAAAGATTTGGATTGGAGAGTGCCAAGAGCTCTAAAATACCTATGGGATCATCTCTTAAGGTAACCAAAGATCGGGCAGGGAGGATGTTGACCCAACTCTGTATAGATCCATGATAGGTAGTCTTCTTTATCTTACCGCGCCGTCCCGATATAATGTTCGGCGTAGGTGTTTGTGCTAGATATCAATCTGCTCCTAAAATTTCTCACCTAAATCTTTGTCAAGAAAATCATCAAGTATGTGTCCTGGGACAAGTGAATTGGGAATCTGGTTCACCAAAGACACTAATACCAACTTAGTTGGTTTTAGTGACTCGACAAGGGCGGGGATATAGATGACAGAAAGAGTACTAGTGGGGGTTGTTTTTCTTGGGTAATAATCTAGTGTCATGGTACGATCGCAAGCAAAAGCTGTGTTTCTCTCTCGACCGCCGAATGCGAATATGTGGCAACAGGGAGTTGTTGTTCACAACTAATATGGTTAAAACACATGCTTGATGACTATGGTCTTGATAGTAATATCTTGACCATGTATTGTGACAATTTGAGTGCTATAAATATTTCCAAAACCCCGTACAACACTCACGCACTAAGCACATTGATATCCGCCATCATTTTTTAAGAGATTTAGTAGAAAAGGAATTGATCCAAATAGAGCATATTGATACAAAACATCAACTTGCCGATATTTTGACCAAAGCCTTGGACCATGAGAGATTTTCAAGTTTGAAAAATCTCTTGGTCTATGTTTTCTATAAATCTGTTAGTGTTGCCTTGATGTTACCAACACTGTCGCAACACTTTGTATGAGTTGTATATTATCTTTAAAATTTTAAAAAAAAAAAAATAAAAAAAATATATATATATAGTTGTTTAATCCCAAATGGGGGGCATTTACTGACCTTTTTGTTCTAGTATGTGTACATTCTTAAGGTTAACATTTTTTTATAAAATACCCCTTTGTGCTAAAAAGTGACAAAGTCACTCATTTTGTTGTTGATATTTTAAAAAAAAAAAAAAAAAAAGGCAAAGCTTGTGAAAATTCCCAAAGGGAATATAATGTAGTGTTTTATACTAAGTATTAGGGACATGGAGCTCGCTACTACAGTGTACCCTACTTGAAAGGTATAAAACTTACTAATTGTAGCTTTACACTTTAATAAAAAACTCGGGGCACGGAGCTCGCTACTACGATGCTTCCTTGTAAATAAATAAAGTGTAAAGTGTGCTTAAAAATTGCCTAAGAAAGTATAGTTATATATGTTAAAAAATATCAAGGGGATTTTATTTAAAAATGTTGCCTTGTGTGTCACGCAACATTGCTAGTAACACATTAGTAGATGCTACATTAATTTTTTATTTTCTTATTTTTGTTTTTGTTAATTAAATTTTAAATCTCCAAAAGTCTATTTGCTTATATTTAGAGTTTGTGAAATTTAAAAGGTTTTTAGCAAAAATTTTTGTCAATCTAAGTGTAATTTTGTAATATCTATTTTTTAAAATTCATCACTTTGAATTTTGAAAAACACAATTTTATGGATATTACTAAAATTATGTTTAGTTATTATTAAAAATTATAAAAATTATAAAAATTAAAAAAAAAAAAAAAAAAAAAAAATTTTAAAAATGGCGGATAACACTTGAGTTTGTTGGGATTTTTGAGAGATAAGTGGAGATTTAATTAATTTGACATTGTCAAATCAATTAAATCCTACCACTATTCACTCATTAAAACCTCTCTAAACCCTCACTCTCTCTCTTCTCGTTGCTCTCTCTCTCTAGGCGTTAAACCGAAACCCTTGCCCTGTTCTTCGTCTTCCTCATTCTTCTTCAATCTTCCATGGCAAGCACCAAAAATTCACCCCAAATTTCATCACCCATGGAAATTTCGCCTCTAGCTCCCTCTAGTGTTGCCTCAAATGTCGCCGTTCCAATGGAGATATCCCTGCGACACTTTCGGCCACACCCTCAACCTCACCCTCATTAGACATTGTTGTCTATGATCCTTCCAAAATTCCCATTCCTATTAATCTTCCGAAGCTACCCCCTCCATAGAGCTCACCTTCGCCCCTCAAAAGAAGACCAAGAAGAGAAAGGCGGTTGATGCCTCTTCGTCTTTTAGGGGTGGAGTGCGTAGACAATCTGAGAGGATCAAAACCTTGTTCAGGTCCAAGATTCCTTCCAACTCGGCTGATGATCCAGTAAATGTGGAGGATAGCTCGAGTTCTTCTCTCAACATTTCGTCCGAGGAAGGTTCGGACCCGGCTTTTAAAGAGACAAAGGAGCCCTCATCATCTTCGATGAGGATGAAGAAGCTTGGTTGGAAGATGAAGAAACCCTTCTTGCTGAAGCTCGGTCAAGTTGAAGAAGAAACGAGAAAATTTACGGTGGTGTCGCCCCAAGTGTTGCCGATGAAATGGCAACACCCGAAGCAACACCTGCCGCCAAGACCAAAGCACAATCGAGTTCTCCTTCGTATTCTCCTATTTCCTGGCACGAGGTACACTCTCCTAATCCCTCTCGGGATACAAAGTCAGATTATGAGTCCTTTGGATTTTATGAACGTCCTTTTCTTTCGGATGAATTTTATGGTGAAACAAATTTAGATAAGTTTGTTGAAGATTCTGAGAAGAAAATTCTGAATGAAAAGAATATGTATGTGACTCAATTCAAGGAGTTAGGTGTGTATCAGTTTTTGGAGGATAGGATGTTTTTGCCTACGGTGACTAAAGTGTCATCGTACATTGAAAGTGTGGTTAGGAATTTCTATGCTCATCTTAGGGATAATATTGATGATAGGAATACCCCTCATTATGGAAAGATTTTTGTTAGGGGCAATATCTATGATTTTAATCCCTTGATCATCAACAAGGCATTCGGCCTCCCTAATGTCGAAGATGAGAGTTTGGAATATGATCCTAATGCCTTAGCCACCTTTTTAAGCTGGAGGGAGAATCACCATTTGGTCTGATCACTTTAGGTCTACCCATCTCACTTCTTTGTTTAGCGTGCTCCACAAGATTTGTATAACAAATTGGCTTCCTACGGCAAACGAGAACACGGTCACTTTTGAGCAAGCTAATTTGTTGTACAAACTAGGCAAGAAACAAAGAGTTAACTTTGGGAGACTTGTATTTGCTCACCTTCTGCATGGGCTAAGAAGAAAAAGACCTCCTCCTTCATTTTTCCTTCCCTTATTTTCCAAGTCCTAATGTACCAAAACCTTAAGCCTTGGAATGGTGATAATATCTCTGAAAAGCACTGTTTATTACAGAATTACCAAACACTTTGCTGAAGGTGATAGGCACGGGGATTTACCTTGGGTTTTGGTTACAAATGCTCCTCCAGGTTTCTGCCCCTGCTACCGGTGTCGCCCCAAGTGTCGCCCCTGGGCGGCAACACTGGGCAACACCGCTCTGTAATGGTTGATGTTGCTATGGTACTTAATTTTTTCAATAGTCAGGTCAAGCACATTGACTCGATAATTCGGGGGTGGTTGGACATGCGTGACATGATGAAAATGGTGGATTTGATTTCTTCCAAAATAGGGAGATAAGCCACCAAGGCGTGATGATGATGGAGCTGGGAATGGTCTTTGGGCCAAGTGGGACGGCGAGAGGGAGGTGAAGGAGCTGGAAATGCGGTTTAAAGATGGTTGGTTTGAATGGTGGTTTATTTTGGTGGTTTTGGAACAAAAACAATTTTATTTGTTTTATTTTGGTTTGTAATGCTTAAACAAATTTTATTTCTGTTTATTTTTTTCTTTGTTTCGGCTGGAATTTTCTTCAAACTTGGATGGATGTTTTTTGTTGAATGATGGAATGGTTGGTTTAAGATTTTAATAATTATTTTGGTTAGTTATTAATTTCGTATTAAGGGGGAGATTTTTGTAAAGATTTTGATACTTCATTTGCTTAATGGTTGATGTTTTGGATTGAAAAATATTTCAAAACATTGCCTGAAGGTTTATGTTGCCGCTATTAAAATCTCGTGGCATTTTCTGGTTTTAGTTAAGTTTGACTAACTGTTTTTGAAAAGATCATCACATTGGTATTTTGTGAAGAAATCAGTAACTATGGGGGAGATTGTTAATGTTAGATCATGTGTTGTCATGAATGTCATCCCAAGTGTTGCAAACCGGTGTTGCCACTTGGTGTTGCCAAAAGTGTTGCCATTTGGAATTGGCGACACCGAGTTAGTTCTTGTATTTTTCACAAATATTAATGGGTAAATTAATGTTTATATAACAGTAGTTAGTCACCTTAAAATGAGCTTAAAATCGGCAACGAATGAAATGTTCCGTGCGTTAATCACGAAGAAGAAGAAGAAGTTAACAAATAAACATGTGTTTATTTGTTTAATTGATGACCAAGCCGGAGATATTTTATTCAGCTATTACGGGGAGAACAAGTCAGAGTACAAGGCAATCAAAGCTAAGAGGTACAAGCATGAGAAGCAAGAGAAGACTAGGTCTCCTACAATGAAGGCGAGAAGGCATAAAATGAGGAAACAAACTCAAGGCTGTTAGCTGATCATTTGAGTAGGCTCCAAGACTTTGTGGCCTATAAATAGTGCAGTGGATCTTCATTGAAGATCATCCAATTCAGAAAACGCAAATCTGCACAAGAAAAGTAGAATTCTGCTCTCAAGTGTTGCCATTCAGTGTCGGCAACACTTTGTCCAACACTTGAATATTTCATATAGATTTTTATATTTTTGTGAGGTTTTTGAGTGTTTATTTACAGAGAGAATTCGTGTATGTTGTTCCTTATATCAGGGTTCGTTTATCATTAAGGAACAACCTTGACCTTGTATTGAATTCATATTATTAATAGAAAGGTCTTGCCTTTTAGGCACCCATCAAGTTATATATTTATATAACTTGATAAAAATTATATTCTTGTGTATTGCTTTAATTCTTCCGCTGCAAATTATATTTATTTCTATTGATTTGTGCTTTTTCTAGAATTGGTGAATGTGTTGTTGTTAGTGTCATCAACACTAAGAACAACACCTGTGAGTTTTATCTCACCTTGTGAGTTTCGTCTCATAAGTTCTTAGCCATAGACAATTTCATTATGATTTCCCTTCTTATAAATGTTCATAAACTCTTTAATGTTGTTCTTGTTATATTGATGGTTGTTTTATGCTTTGAAAACATTATAGGAGTTGAGTGATTTGGTAAATGAAATAGAATGAGATTATTGTTCTTGGAAGATGATTTAGAGTGTATAAAATGGGTGGAAGATTTAGTAATAAATAATCTAGATTTACATTATTTTGGGTTTACATGATTTATTATGAACCTTGTAAAGCTAGAAAATCCCTTTGGTGTTCATGAGTATAAAGAAGATTTAAAAGGAAAATAAAAGTGGTAAAAGAGGAAAGTAGAAAATGCGGGTTCTTTGGAATTCGCCTTGGGCGGTCGCCCATGGGTACATGTGCGGTCGCCCATGAGTCCAGTAACATCCCTTGCCTTGAAAATCCTCTTGGGCGGTCGCCCAAGAGGTATGAGCGGTCGCCCATCGTGGCAGTAAGTTGCCTTTCCTTTGAAACTCACTTGGGCGGTCGCCCAAGTGACCTGGGCGGTCGCCCATGACCCCAGAAACCAACTTTGAACCTGAACCAGAATTAGTTTAGTAAGCTTGATTGATCACTTATAAATTGTGACTCCTACTTGGTAAATTGAGCTTGAACCTTCATAGAGGCCTTATATCGTTGTATATTAACTATGTAGGGTGGGTTAATGATACCTTGTTACCTTACTTGATTATATATTTATTGATGGTGTTATACTTAGTGTATTCATTAATTGTTGCACTATGATATTGATTGGATATAAGTATATTTTACCATGTTGCTATATTGTTTATCCCCTTTGTGGATTATATTTCAAGTAACTATTATGTGCTTGATAATTTGTTAATCATCTGATGTTGGGGGTATAACATAATACGATCAATTATGGAAGTGTGACCTAATGTGATCGGATTATGTTATATATGTGACCGTCCCCTCCTGTGGCCACAGGTCGGGGTTATAGCATCTGTATTGAGCCAAAAGCCTTACAGAGTTGCTACTATCTTATATGGTTCCCTGAGAAATGGGTCTTATAAGATGTGAGTATTGCTTAAGCAGCTCACCTAAGATTGGAGTATTATATCCAATGTTGTACGACTATTGTTCAGACGGGAAAAGGTAAACCAAGGTAATGGAAGGTGTTTACAGCTTTTCCAATGTGTTATATGCAACTTGTTATGTGTTGCATTTTATTTGGCATATTGTTGCATTCATAATAGCTTGCTGAGATTTATTCTCACCCCTCTCCCTTTAATGTTTTTAGATCCCGAGACAGGCGGACCGGCCAAGTAAGGGCGGAAAGGAGTTTGGAAGTGAGCTTTTGAGTATTGTCGGGGTACGTATAGGTTGGCGTAGAAAGTATATTTTGGTATAGTTCCTTCATGGAGTTTGTAATTATAAACTTTAATTTCTACGTTATTACCGATGTCTTTTGTAACTAAAACAGTGTAATACTTTCAAAGTTGGTCAACTCCTCCTCCAAGGTGGAGAGGAGTGGAGTTATTTTGAAATGGTCATGTTAATGAGGTTTATGTTTGAAATTTAAATCAAAGTTTTAAAAGTGTTTGAATATTTGGGTTAGTTTAAGGACGCTCCAGCTCGAGACACGTATAGGTTCTGGGTCGGGGTCCTCACAGAAATTTAGAGAGAGAAAGTGTGTGTGTGTGTGTGTGTGTGTGTGTGAGTGAGTGAGAGTGTGTGTGTGAGACGATTGGGAAAAGAGATAGTGAGTGTGTGTGAGAGGGTTTATATATACTTCCTCCGTCCCATTACAAAGAGGAAAGTTGGTCAACTGTGTGAATCTTTGACCAATGATTTTATGAATGTCTAGATATCTCTATGCAATTCTAAAAAAAGTTATTGATAGTATTTCTAATGGTGAAGCAATAACAATTTTTAAAATTACAAAAAAATATCTAGATATTCATAAAATCATTGGTCAAAGATTCACACAGTTGACCAACTTTCCTCTTTGTAATGGGACGGAGGGTAGTATATAAATATACATATACATATATATATATATATATATATATATATATATATATATATATATATATATATATATATATATATATATATATATATATATATATATATATACATGCATATATACATACATATATATATATATATACATGCATATATACATGCATATATACATATATACATGCATATATACATGCATATATACATATATATATGCATATATACATGCATATATACATATATATATATATATATATATATATATATATATATATACATATATATATATATACATATATATATATATATATATATACATATATATATATATACATATATATATATATACATATATATATATATACATATATATATATATATATATATATACATATATATATATACATACATATATATACATACATATATATATATACATATATATATATATATATATATATATACTCCCTCCGTCCCATTACAAACTGGAAAGTTGGTCAATCATTGACCATCTTTGACCAATAATTTATGAATATCTAGATATTTTTTTGTAATTTTAAAAATTGTTATTGCTTCACCATTAGAAATACTATCAATAACTTTTTTTAGAATTACAAAAAAATATCTAGATATTCATAAATTATTGGTCAAAGATGGTCAACAGTTGACCAACTTTCCGGTTTGTAATGGGACGGAGGGTAGTATATACTATAATATTAAAAATATATACTCCCTCCGTCCCGGTAATTGCTTCACCATTTTTCTCCGGCACGCAAATTAAGGGTTTCAAAAATATTGTGAGTGTAATAGTAAAATAGGAGAGAGAATGAGTGGAGGAAATAGCAAATTTGAAAAATGTTGTGAGTGTAATAGCGAAATAGGAGAGAGAATGAGTAGGTGGAATAGTAAAGATTCTTTGCCAAAATAGAAAAGGTGAAGCTTCTAATGGGACGCCCTTTTGGGTAATTGGTGAAGCTTTTATTGGGACGGAGGGAGTATATATATAGTGGTGAATTATGATCATTGGATTTGAGTGTGAGATTAATGGTGTAGATTGGTTTATTGATAATCCATGTGAATATTAAAGGGCCAATCAAATGAAAGCGTGTTTTTGTTTTTATGAAATGAATTTGGACCATTGGATGTGATGCATTTAATGGTGAAGATGTTGCTTGGATAATGATCCATGTGAATATTTGTATTTCCTCATGATTATTATAATTAATAAAAATAATTAATAATAATAATAATAATAATTTAAACTATAAAATAATATTATGCCTAATAACAATAATAATAATATTTATTATCAATAATATTTATTAATGAATTATTAATTATATAATTGAATAATTAATTAATATTAATATTAATTATATAAATAGTAATAATATTAATAATAGTACTAATAATAATTATAATAATAATTAGTAATTTTTATTATTTTTTATTGACTAGAAAAAAATATTTTAGACTTTTTTTATTACTGAAATTTACAAAAACTTATCTAAAATATTTACATGATTTTATTTGATTTACCCAAAATTTTAGTTAAAGTAGTATGTATAATATCAATTTTTAAATAATTTTTTTAAATAATTTTTTTGAAAAAAACTTTCTTACTAAAAAAAGTCTAAAACATTTATCTCTATTAAAAAAACTAAAAAAAATACTCATAGTGAAGGATATTATCTGTCCCTCATTTAGTTAGTTAATTTCTAACTTATTTTATATATTTTTTTTAAAAAACTTCCTTACCAAAAAAGTCTAAAATATTTATCTCAGTTCAAAAATAAATTTAAAAAAAATAATTATACTTTTAAAATATTAATAATACTTATAGAGTATAGGGTATAGAGCATAGGGTATAGTGTATAGGGTATATGGTTTAGGGTATAGGGTATAGGGTTTTAGGGTATAGGGTATAGGGTATAGGATATACCCTATAGGGTATAGGGCATAAGGTATAGGGTATACCCTATAGGGTATAGGGTATACCCTATAGGATATAGTGTATAGGGTATAGGGTATAGAATATACCCTATAGGGTATAGGGTATAAGGTATAGGACATAGGGCATAAGGTATAGGGTATACCCTATATGATATAGGGTATAGGGTATAGAGTATACCCTATAGGGTATAGGGTATAGGGTATACCTTATAGGATATACCCTATAGGATATAGGGTATAGGGTATACCCTATAGGGTATAGGATATAAGGTATAGGACATATGGCATAGGATATACCATATAGGGTATAGGGCATAGGGTATAGGGTATACCCTATAGGGTATAGGGTATAGGGTATACCCTATAGGGTATACCCTATACCCTATAGCGCATAGGGTATAGGGTATACCCTATAGGGTATATGGCATAGGGTATACCCTATAGGGTATATGGTATAGGATATATCCTATAGGGTATAGGGTATACCCTATATGGTATAGGGTATATGGTATATCCTATAAGGTATAGGGTATACCCTATATGATATAGGGTATAAGGTATAGGGCATAGGGTATAGGGTATACCCTATAGGGTATAGGGCATAGGATATACCCTATAGGGTATAGGATATAGGATATACCCTATAGGGTATAGGGTATACCCTATAGGGTATAGGGTATATTGTATAGGGTATACCCTATAGAGTATATGCTATAGGGTATAAGGTATAGGGTATACCCTATAGGGTATAGGGTATAGGGTATACCCTATAGGGTATACCGAATTTTTTCCCAAATAATCCTGTTTTACTTTTTTATTTACCAATATGACTTACTGTTCAAACTATTGCCCAGAATGTCCTCTTTTTTGAAACTCGCTACACCGTGTAGCGAGTTTGACTAGGGTTGGTCAAAACTCGCTACACCGTGTAGCGAGTATAGGGCAATTAATTAGGCCGTTGGGAAATTAATTACGGCATTTAATTAAACAAAACTCGCTACACGGTGTAGCGAGTTTTGACCAGATTTAAGTCAAACTCGCTACACCGTGTAGCGAGTTTAATATATTCCAAACCCCTACTTATTCCTCTTCGTCAGTCCCAACAAAACATACCATTCTCTTCCTTTCTCAATCCAGTTCTCCCTTTTCTTTCTTTCTTTCTTTCTTAAGTCCATCTTTCATCTATCTCTCTCAAAATGGATCCATCAAAACCCCACTGGTATCTTGGACGAAAACCTCTTCCAGGACATCCCGGGCAAACCTCCAATCGTCTATCTAATCTCTCTCAAATTGAACGAGAGTTTCAATCTCCACCGTCTCCACCACCTCAAATCGAACAAGAGAGAATCTCCACCGCGTCATATCATACCTGGTCCCGGCGGTGAAGCGCGAGGCCGCCATGCGTCGGCATCGCACCGGAAAAGCTCATGTTTCTCAGGGACCCCCCGCTCAGTCGACCCAAGAGGCGATACGTAAAAAACTTGAAGAGCCGGTGGAAGATGATGATTTTCAGGGCAAAGCTTGGCTTTCTGCGATGGACTATCTCACTGCAGAGGGTACTTATTATCCCTTGAGAATGGTGAAGGAGAAATGCCAAAAATATGAGAGGGTGGAACAGGTATATTATTTTATTTTAATTATAGTTAAGGTTGAAATTTATAAATAATTGATCATTATATTTTTTTTTGTTCTATTAGGTTGTTGTGGTTGTGAAGGAGTTTAATCGAAGTGATCATGGCTCTGTGCATTTGGTTTTGAAGGATCCTACTGATACCATTGATGCTTACATTGCTGATAAAGTGATGAGAGATAGTGAGGGCGGAAGTCACATAGGTGTTGGTCTTTGTTCTTATACGACTAAGGTATGAAATATTTTCCTTAACATTACACTCCCTAAGATTATATTCCTTAACATTTTGTTATAAATGTTTTGTTTTGTTGATCTATTAGGCTATTGTTTGGGCCCCCTCGCGCTCATCAAAAATACTTAACATTGTTACTTCCAATGTTTTTAAGGTGTTTCCCAAGGACTGTTAATTTCTGTTATTGGACATGTAACTTGACAATATTTATTTTTTGTGATTTTATGTAAGATTTCCTATGTGGCCGGGATGTGGCCACTAACTTGAAAATATTTATTTTTTGTGATTTTATGTAAGATTTCCTATGTGGCCGGGATGTGGCCACTAACTTGACAATATTTATTTTTTGTGATTTTATGTAGATTTCCTATGTGGCCGGGATGTGGCCACTAACTCGAAAATATTTATTTTTTGTGATTTTATGTAAGATTTCCTATGTGGCCGGGATGTGGCCACTAACTTGAAAATATTTATTTTTTGTGATTTTATGTAAGATTTCCTATGGGCGCCCACCAAAGCTGCCTTGCCTTGGCCGAAGAGCAAGGGCGACCACTCCAATTTTGGCCCAATAAATACAATTTTTTGATTCGTCCCGCAATAATTACACAGTAGCACATTTGAACATTTTTTTTTTTTGGAATTATGCTAAACATAAATTGAACCTTAAAACTTAAATGGAAAATAAACTTTTATTTTATTACTCCCTAATCTAATAAATATCATCAATTATAATTTTTTAAATATTCATTAAAATAACTAAAATCATTTTTAGAAATTGGAAAATTACATTCAAATCAAATATAAAGCTAAACTAATAGTACAAAGTTATAAAAAAAGTTTGAACAATAACTCTCGATACAGGAAAGCAAGCGTAGCACTCCCCCAACTGTACTCCCTGACCCTAGAAACATCCCTAAGCAGCGGGAGATAACATAGCTTAACCTTGTTGTTCGTACGATCAGGCATGATCGTAGAACCCAAGGCAAGCAAGATATAAGCCCGTACGTACCGATCCACAATCTCTGGAGCAGTATCATCAGGGAGGTCACTAAAGTGTGTGAAACGCCAGGTAATCCACCGGAGCTTCAGACTGCTCCCATCTATATCTCCGTCTCCAGGGACGGCCCCTAAATACTCCCCGACACTCGGCCCGCCGGTCTATATGTACCGGAAACCCATCATCGATAAAGATCCCCATCAATCGGCAACCCGCAAATCATGCCGATATCCTGTAGGGTGATCGTCATCTCACCAACCGGGAGATGGAACGTATGGGTCTCCGGACGCCATCTCTCGATCAAGGCCTCCAACAATGCAAAATCGTACTGTATCCGGCATATGTAGTGCACTCCACTGAATCCGCACTCTGCCAGTCTCAATAATATGACAGGAGCTAATACGCCTGGCAAGGCGGCACCATGACGAAAAACGAGGGGACTAGAAACCGGCCACCCGGACCAAATATACCTAGCCCTATGGTCCGCATGGCGGGTCAGAACAGATGTATCGATAGGCCCGGGATCAATGAACGCTTCCATCTATTTATTTCAATATCAAGGTTGGTTATTGTTCTATAAGGCAAGAAAATAAATAAAAGAATACAGAAAATGTAATTACTAGTACGTGGCATTGTAATCCAAAGTTATCCCACACTTCCAAGAAGTGCACATTGGGGGAAGTTCTTGGTTTCCAGCCTATATACTAAGTAATACTTCAAAAGTAATCCTCATGCGTTTTTGAAAAAAAAAGGATGCAGTTTTTTTTTATAAAAAAAGTTTGAACAATAAATCATATTTTAAGAATTTGGGGTAGACCTATCTGATTTAGGGTTTAGGGTTTGGGATATAAGTATATGAGATTAGGGATGTTGTTATAGGTATATTAATTTCTATCCTATTTTGCTATCTCACTAATAATTCATATCCTATTATTTATACCTACAACGTCTTAATAATGTATACTTCTTAATTTTTATTTATCTTTTTAAAAAATAAAGGAGAAGGGATCCAAATTTGGGGTAGACCTATCTTATTAATGAATGGAAATACTTACTAAAGAAGTGCTAGCAAGATTACTAATGTGAAAGTTCACCCGATAGCTTTTCTTAAAAACATATCCAAATTTGGGTTCTTAATAACGGTTTCGGTTTCGGGTGCACATTAATTGAATTTGAGTATTTTTCTAAAACGATCCTACAATTAGGTTATATATGTTGATATGCCTACTTCTTGCTCATGCCTAGTTATCATCAACCAAGATGTGTTAATCGAATTCACTAAAAAAAATATCCTAAATTGCAAGTAAATTAATAAACATTACTATCTCATTTTTTCGGCACAACAAAACTAAATTTAATAACAAAAAAAAAAAAAAAGAGAGTAATTAAACAAACATTCATATTTTCGGATTAACAATGTCATCAAAAAAAATCAAAAAAAATCCTAAATTGTAAGTAAATAAATTATAAGTAAATAAATAATAAAATAATTCGGATTAAAAAAACTAAATATAATAACAAATTCCCTTGATTGAATTATAAATTTGGATTAAAAAAACTAAATAATAAAAAAATTCGGATTAAAAAAACTAAATATAAAAAAAATCAAAAAAAATTCCTTGAGAATAATTTGTGTATAAACAATGTCATCAAAATGCAATTACAACATCATATAAAAAATAAAAAAAAATTATAAATTATAAGTAAATAAATAATAAAATCAAAGTAAAAATTTAATACAATACAAAAATTTAAACTTACAATTAAAAAAAGGTTGAATTACTTGACAAATTCTTCCTTGGTTGATCGATCCTTCTTCTTCTTCTTCTTCCCTTCTTCTCTTCTTCTCTCTCGGCGGCACTGAAGTTTTTTTTTTTCTTTGAGATTGTTTGAATGAAGACGTAAACTTGTGAAAAGGGTTTTAAATAACTCGCTACACGGTGTAGCGAGTTTAATACAAACTCGCTACACCGTGTAGCGAGTTTTGTTTAATTAAATGCCGTAATTAATTTCCCAACGGCCTAATTAATTGCCCTATACTCGCTACACGGTGTAGCGAGTTTTGACCAACCCTAGTCAAACTCGCTACACGGTGTAGCGAGTTTCAAAAAAGAGAACATTCTGGGCAATAGTTTGAACAGTAAGTCATATTGGTAAATAAAAAAGTAAAACGAGATTATTTGGGAAAAAATTCAGGGTATACCCTCTAGGGTATAGACCATATACCCTATACTCTATAGGGTATATCCTATATCCTATATCATATACCCTATACCATATACCCTATAGGGTATACCCTATATCATATACCCTATAGGGTATACCCTATACCATATGCCCTATACCTTATACCCTATAGGACATACCCTACACTTTATACCCTATACTCTATATCCTATATCCTATACCCTACACTTTATACCCTATATCTATAGTTTTTTTTTTATTTTTTATGAATATAAATAAATATTTTGGACATTTTTTAGTATTGAAGTTTTTTCAAAAAGTTATATAAAAAAGTTAGAAAAAATATAAACAAATGAAAGTATAAGAAAGAAATCAGGGACAGATAAAATTCTTTAATTTTTATTTATAAATGTATATTTTTTTATGAATATAAATAAATATTTTGAATATTTTTTAGTATTGAAGTTTTTTTCAAAAAGTTATATAAAAAAAGCTAGAAAAAAATTAACAAATGAAAGTATAATAAAGAAATCAGGGACGGATAAAATTCTTTAATTTTTATTTATAAATGTATAGTTTTTTATTATTTTTATGAATATAAATAAATATTTTGGACATTTTTAGTATTGAAGTTTTTTTCAAAAAGTTATATAAAAAAAGTTAGAAAAATAAATAAATAAATGAAAGTATAATAAGGAAATATGGGACGGGTAAAATTCTTTAATTTTTATTTATTAATGCATAGTTTTTTTAATTTTTATGAATATAAATAAATATTTTTAACATTTTTTAGTATTGAAGTTTTTTTTAAAAAAGTTATATAAAAAAAGTTAGAAAAAAAGTTATTAAAAAAAAACAATTTCCGTCGCTAAATCCGTCGTTAAAAAATTTATTTTTTATTATTTAGCGACAGAATATATCCGTCGGTAAATTTGTTTGTAAAATCCGTCGGTATTTACAAAAGAAAATATTTTTTTATTTTTTATTATTTAGCGACAGAATATATCCGTCGATAAATTTGTTTGTAAAATTCGTCTCTAAATCCGTCGGTATTAACAAAAGAAAATATTTTTTATTTTTTATTATTTAGCGACAGAATATATCCGTCGGTAATTTATTTTTGAAAAATCCGTCGCTAAATCCGTCGCTAATTTTAAAAAGGAAAAATATTTATTTATTTTTTATTTATATAGCGACAGAAAAAATCCGTCGTTAAAAATTTTGTAATCCGTCGTTTTTCGTCGCTAAATCCGTCGCTAAAACGGGCGGGCTTTTTTGATGCCACTATTGCGACGGATTAGCGACAGATTCATTTCTATCGCTAAAATTCGTCGCTAAATCCGTCGGTAGATGATATTTTCGTTTTATTTTGCTTTCGTTGTTATTCTGTCGCTAATAGCGACAAAATTTGATCCGTCGCTAATTTTCGTTGCTAATTGATAGTTTTCTTGTAGTGAATGAGACTAATTTGTAATACTGATAACGACTATCGTCTTACTATTTTCTATCTCATTTTCTCTCTTACCTCAGTTCATAACCGCCTATCGACTTTACACAAAGAACGGTTGATATCGTTCTATAACCGCTACGATCCAAAGGCTATCATTTGATAATTTATTTTCTTCTTCAATTCTAACCGTAAGATTAATTATCAATGTTTTAATCCAACGACTCTCATTAACCGACTTCTAAAATTATCCCTGAATA
Organism: Adenophora triphylla var. japonica; assembly: GCA_022495995.1. NCBI lineage: Eukaryota > Viridiplantae > Streptophyta > Magnoliopsida > Asterales > Campanulaceae > Adenophora > Adenophora triphylla. The sequence continues at coordinate 21,362 of JAFEMH010006663.1, read as the reverse complement.
TATCAATCACAATCTCTCTCTATTTTTTGTGATATCGATATACTTCAGCTGTTTCATATTAAATATTTTTTATAAAATTTAATATATTGTTGTATTAATAATATTTAAAATTTTATGAATAAATGAATTTTATTAACTTTTTTGTTAAATTTCAATTAAATTAACTAAAAAATAAAGTTAAGAGATTTATAATGGGATGGATAACTAACTAACTAAATGGCGGAATCTAATATCGATAACATGACACATTTATATATAACTATATATGTGTATAGATTGATCTAATGCATGTTTTAAATAAGTTTTTTCACGTTTGACAGAAGATTTGCAAGATACTGAAGCTCCAACTGATTCATAAATGACTTCATCACAGTTGACGTATGAAGATATATGGGATGATTCCTTTACTTGCATGATTTTGTAATTTTGTAACAGGAGCGAAGTGGAGAAAGTATCGTGGAAAAGTAATGGTGAGAATAGGGGCTTTTGATGTAATTTTGTGATTGCTTATAGTACTTTGTTTCTGGCACAATTCTGTTTCAATCATAATTGAGGTATGTTAAAGTCCAAGATTGATATGTATGTGGAATTGGAGAGTGACGTGGGAACGATTTATGGAGAAATCCATCTTTGCAACTTCAAAAACGGTGAACCAATGTTCATCCCTTATGGTAAATACCATAAATTTGAACATTTGTTGTTATTTGTGCACTTTTAGATTCTTTCACATTTTTAATTTGATACTTCAATCTAACATTTAAATTTTCATATACTTTCAAGTTGATGCAAGAGTTAAGGATAAATTTAAACAATACTCCTATGTTTGTAGTTTGTGATTGTTTGCTACTCTATTTTTTTATTATTTGTGCACATTTAGATTCTTTCACATTTTCAGTTTGATACTTCAATCTAACATTTGAATTTTCATATACTTTCAAGTTGATACAAGAGTTAAGAATAAACTTAGGCAATATCAATTTATAGTTTGTGATTGTTTGCTATTATATTTTCATAAATTTTGAGATATTAAAAATTTTGAGACATTGAATACTTATAATGGTGTTTATCTTTTAATTTTATTCACTTGACCACCCATGCATACTGTCCCCGTGCCATTGACAGTGATCAGAGAATACTAGTTTTAATTTAAAAGATATCAAATTTCTTATCCATTACATTACAGGTCCTCATTCCTATTGATTTTTTTTTTTTTTTAATTTGCTACCGCTACAGCTAGTAGCGAAATAAGGTTTGTTCATCTTAAATTCGCTACAAGAAATAGCGAATTCTAATTTCCAAAATTTTAGTAAGTATTTTATAATTTTTTTTTATTTTGGAAGAAATTTTATTTATTTTGAATTTGTATTAGAAAGAGTGTAGTCAGTTTGACTAGATTGTTTAGTTAATTAAAAGGGAAATTAGGACATTAGTATACCAAAGTTTCACACAAATTGCAATTTAGTTTCTAATGTTACAATTTCGGCAACTTTAATGCCTTATGTTCACATTTTGTGTCGAAATAGATTTTTTTTATGGCAATGGATAAAAGCTAACAAAATAAATAAAAAATATAATGAGCTTTTTAAAAATTGCATTTCCTAATCATAAAGCTTAATAATTGTTTATTTTACCCTCATTCATTTCGTTTAAAACTTTAAATCTCCCATAGTTGCACACGAATTTTTAGGCCGTAATGTTTTGCAACACTAAGCAAACATTGGTTTTTACTCTAAATAAAAACTCTGTCATAATTTTCTTTTTTGAGCTATCGTCCTTCGTAAATAGCTAACTAGTATTAACCCCCGTGTGAGGCATGAATCAATTCCCCTAAATTTCACCTCCAACCCTCGTTTACCTCTGCAAACCATTTTTACTGACTTCAACCCCAACCCCAATCCCAATTTATCTCTCTTTCTGTAATCAACCTCTTAAAATAAAAGGGTGGGGGAAAGTTAAAAGACTTGTTTGGGAGAAAAAGGTGGGGAGTTATAAAATTGGAGTGCGTCTGCTGAGAAACGTGTTTCTCCATAACTATGGAGAAACGTGTTTTTCATAGCCAGAAGCTTTACATTTGATAACCAAAAAAAAAAAACCCAAGGCCAAGACCAAAAGCTTCTGGATATCCAGAAGCTTTGCATTTGATAGTCGAAGCTTTCAGCTTGATATCCGTAAGCTTTGTATTTGATAGCCGAAGGATGTGAAATGTATATCCGTAAAAAACCCAAGGCCAAGACCAAAAGCTTCGGATATCCGTGAAGCTTTGCATTTGATAGCCGTAAGCTTTGCAGCTTGATATCCGAAGCTTTGTATTTGATAGCCGAAGGATGTGAAATGTATATCCGTAAACCGTTAGGTGCATATCCGTAAAACCGTTAGGTGCATATCCGTAAATGTGTTAGGGCATATCCGTAAATTGCTATTGAAGGTTTTCGATATCCAGAAACCTTCAAATGTATATCCAGAAACATTTTGAAGGTTTCTGGATATTCATTTGAAGGTTTCTGGATATCACTTTCATAGGTTTCTGGCTATCTAGCTCATTGTCGCGCGACATGTCGGGACCCGTTTCTCCATAACTTATGGAGAAACGCGTTTCTCCCTAGATTTTGTGATAAAATTGGGAGTGTGAAGATGAAATATTTTGATTAATACATGTCGTCGGATCTATTTTTGAGAATCAATCTCAGCCGATTTTTATTTCATCAGTTACAAACGATTTTTCCCTATTTGTATTGTAAATAAATTGTTACTATCTTGCATATGCAATTAATATATATTATTTTCTTTAAAAGAAGTTTTCTATTCCGTAATATAATAACCGTTTTTTATACATTTCAAAATAATGTTGTGTTTTTAATTGATGAAATAGTGTTAATACATTTTGATCACAATATAAGCCATGGTTTAAATTACCCCATTCGGCGGACGCCCGAGTGCGTCGGAATCGCTCCTCTCTTGGAGAGGTGAAAAAGTGTTTTAAAGTTTGGACGGATGAATTTCTTTTAAAAGAGAGTCTCCACGCCATTTTGTTAGCCCAAAACATTAACAAAAGGCTTTTGATGTGAGATTTTGAGTTCAGAGGTCACGTTATGCCTCGAAAATAAATTTTTGTGCTCACCTGAAATGTCTCATGCCCATGAGACTTTCTAAACCCTTTTTGAAAGTTGTGTGTGTGCGTGTGCTTAAAATTCAGTGGCCTCGTTGGTTTAAAAGAAAAGGAAAACTGTGCAGTTTAGAGGAAACTGTTTGTTTTTGATAAAAAAGGTTTAAAACAAATCAAACTGAAGAAAACTCGGAAAATCGGAAAACCGAACAAATGTCACAAGCCGCAAACCGATCCATACAGATCAATGCCTCTTTACAAGGAGGTCCGTACGGATTGGTGTATTCAAGAAACCGTTTTTGTATCTCATTTAATTATTAATGTTGCTTTGATTAGAATTGGGAAAGAACTGTGGCAACTTTTGGGTTATCTAGAAAAGTGGTCATAAAACCAAAAAAGAGGAAAATGTCCAATCTTAGGGTGGTACAACAATGGAGATTTCAAGCTTTTCTTGAGAAACAACAATGGAGATTGTTTGCCTCAAGTAAAGAAATGAGAAATATTTTCAAGGTTTATTCTTGAATTTTGTCAACATTTTAAGAAGGAAGCGAAAGAAATGAAGTTACATCAACATTGTAACCATAATTTCTAGAACCACATCTTTAACATGAGTGATGAGTTCATCCTTGGTGATTAGAGTTACTTGTATCATTGTAACTCAAAAGGAAAAAAGGGATCAAAAGATGATCTTAAAGAGTAAATACATTTGGAAGTAAGTAATGGAAAGACAATACATGAAATATAAACAAACCACTATCACTATTAGATCTCCATTATTAAGCATATTGTGCATGGAAAATCTTATAGGAACATTTATATGATTTGAGTCTACATTGTACAAAACAAATAAATACTACATTATAAATGATATATTTAACAGAAATGATTCATAATACATTAAAAGACTTGAAAATGAAAGATTAAAGCATTATTTTGGGTTTGGAATGAGATTTCACCAATATTGATTCTTTTCTATCTTCCTAGGGTTCATTTTTGTGGGAGAAGTGTGGGATTTGTTTAGGGTGTTTAAGAAGGAGAGAATTTTGCTCTCACTTAGACAGAATGTCCCCTAATGGTCACTATCCTCAGATTTTCTTGTATTATGCAGATTTGTGCTGCTTTTGGTGTTGTTGGATGTGTTAGTGTGTGAAATGAAGGAGCTAGAGCCTGTATTTATAGCCTCTAGAAATTGACAAGGAGGTCCGCATGACAGACTCTTCATTTTACAAGGTGGTCCGTGCGGACCTAAGTGCAGTGTCAGTATTTGTTGACTTTTGTGTCATTCCTGCGAGGTCCTTTTGGTTTTTTTCAATATACAAAAGGTCCTTCCTTGCTTTATTTTTTCAATTTGACCATTGGAAAGTCACGGGACTTTGTGATTATGGATAAGTGACCCTCGGTGTCCTTCCCGGCTGCTCGGATGGAGAGCGGTCCAGATTGAGGTACTTACAATGGTGAAATACAATATAGGACGGAATGTCAACAAAATATATCAATTTCGAAACAAAAGTATATCAATTTCGGGCCTGTCATTTTAACTTCGACAATAGGGGGCCTAAAGTGTCAAATTTTGCTCAATTTAGACATTTTGACCCGGAAAAAAAAATTAATTGAACATGTGAGAAACAATCTATATTAGAATAGACAATTAAAATAATCTACGAGACAAAAAGTGGTCCAGATTCTCTCTAAAAAATTGATCTAACGGCCGAAAATTAACCCAAATAACCAATTGTTCCCACTACCCATTACAGTTATATGATCTCAGCCTCTCAATTTGATCTGACGATCTAAATTCATACCCTTTCCAACCGTCCCCAACCGTTTTGTAACTCCTACCCTTCTCCTCCCAAAATTGTAACTCTTCCAACACGGGCTCCACAATCAAAACACCCCTCCATAAAAAATCTTTCTCTCCCGACGTACAAAAGTCGCGCAAATACCCTTCGAGATTTCCCTCAAAGTTACTTATGCCCATAAGCAGCCACAAATAGAGGAGATCGTGAAAATGGTCGTCATCGCAATTTGAGAGTATCAACCAATTTTTGGATATGAGATTGGATTAGCGATGTTGATTTTTTGAACAATCAATTATTTTTTTATCCATTATTTGGGTTTTTTGCCTTTTTGTTTATTTAAATTACTTTTTTAATTGTTGTTGATTTTTTTTCTTCCGGATTTCAGATGTGAGGTCTCTTGCATAAGTGTAGTGGGTTGGGATGGTTTCCGAGTGGAAAGTGACTTCTCTAAAAGGCCAGGAGTCTGCCTTACAAATGGATTTAGCAGCCGACGATTCTTCTCAGCAAACCTAGCAAATATAATGGAGCCATCAGCCCTCCTATGAGAATCCACTCCAGTTTTTATCGGTGAAAGAGTTGAACTCCCAGAGAACTCTTTCACTTCCTGGGTCGTTACACAGGCATTTTCTTGCTGCAAAAGAGAACTGTTAGCTTGCAGTTTTTCACACAAAACAAAGAATGCCTCAATGAAGGGCAATAGCCTCTGAGTTCCAGAAGAAAGAGGAGGGGATAAAGATGAAGAACCCCGAGCAGGCTCTTCGACATTTGCATTCCACATTACTGAAGAAAAGGAACTATGTGCTAGCAGTGTCTCGATCACACTTATTCAATCTCTTAGTTCTATACACAAGGGCAAGTGCAATGTTCTACTTCCACATAGTAAGACACTCTTTACCAAAAAAATAGTGAGACGCTCTTCTTCAGCCCCATCAGTTTTCGTAGCCTTATTTTCCTCAGAATTGTGTGCATCGAGAGGCCGAGGGTGCGAGAAGTACTCTAAGAACAAGAGCACCACCATTGATCCAAAGACTCAAACCCAACATGTGTGTGTTCCTCAATGTAACAAGCTTACTGACAGCTGAACTACTCAAACTATGGGCTAAATCTGAAAGTTTTATGATAAACAATTTTTGATAAGGTGCAACAAATAGGACCAACTTCTTCAACAACTTACCATCAAGTATGTAAACTTTGTCTGAAAGCCTGGAGGCAGACCATTGAATGTTAAGCAACATAACCATAAAATTAAACCATATTGGAAGTGTTTTGGACAAATTTTGACAAGGCAAATTTGTACTAATGAACTTTGGGGTTTAAATGGAATATGATCTCAAAATCAGGATGAACACAGTTATGTAACGAGGAAAACCTTTGAACAAACGTTCTCCGGCACAAAACCTCGGGAGGTTTTAGGAAAAATCTACCTTAACCCAAAATGTAGTTTTATTGCTATTTGTTTTTCTTGGTTACAAAGTACAGAATAATGGCATATGAATGTGATTGCCGTCAATGTGTGTGGATACATGTGTTTCTTTCACCTTTTTAAACATATAAGAAAATATAATGGAAACAATTAATCTCCTAATCTCCCGCCTGGAGTTACGCCTTTGCTGAAACTATTTGACCAAGCCTTTTATGCATGACTTTGTACCTGAAAAATAGGAAAAACATACAACAAACAATTCCACAAGGCGTTAGTTCAAGGTGTAGTTTCAAGACGTTACCTTAAGTGGTACTGCCAAGATGTAAAACATGTTGAGTGGATTTTTCTACCCCAAACAATTGCCCCCAAAATATTTGGATTTCCAAGTGGGACACGAAAAGCCTAATATTTTGCCAAGTGTCGCTCTAACTTGCCAAGGAGTTATTGAGGTGGTTGCTTTGAGTGGTTAATAGGAGGTTAGAGGTGATTATGGGGCTAGAGGTCTATAACCGACACCTTACTTAAATACACCTTTGCGGTTTAGAAATGTCACAAATCTTTCCCAAAATTCTCTTCCAAGCCCGGCGCTAGGTCTCCGTTTATTTTCCGGTGAGTTCCTCCTTCCTTTTTCCCTTTTCATCTCGTTTAATCGTATCAATGGGGAAGAGTAAGAAAAAGGTAATAGACGTAAATGCGACTTTTCCTGAGCATTTTAGGTGCCTAGGGTTTACACGTAACAGGGAAGATGAACTGTGTGGCTTCAATGCGTCCCATGTTGATGCTTTGAAGAGGAACAATGTCTTCCCTCCAGGCGCCAAATTTCTAATCCCTACTGAGGCTTTAGTGCTGATTGTGTATCTGATGAGTGGGTAGGGTTTTACGAGTATCCATTTAACGTAGGTTTGAAATTCCCTTTCTCCCTTTCTATTACTCGCTTTTTCAAGGCAACTCGGTTGTCCTACTGCCAACTAATGCCCATAGGATGGCGCATCTTGCTTACTTTAGATAGGATTGCAACCGAGCACGGCGTAGTGGCCGGTTTGGAGGAATTAGCATTTGTTGCTGAAATTAGGGCTCATGGTAACGGTAGGTACAATTTTAGGGTTAGGCCGGATAAAGGTCCTTTGGTTATGGGACTTGACGCGGCTGATAGGGGTTGGAAACATAAATTTTTCTATGTGAAGAAAAGTAGCTTGGATGGAAGCGAAGATTTGGTGTCAACTTGGAATCCTACAGGTAGTCGTTTTAGTTCTACGTTAAACTCTCGCGTCTTTCTCAATCTTACCCTAACATGTTGGTAACATGCTCCTTGCAGTTAGCAGGTTGGGAGATTTGTTTCCACCACTTGAGGATACGTCTGCCAACGTCGATTGGATCCTTTGCTTGTTTCCTGAGGATCTTTGAAAATTCCAGCCACCATTTGCAGAGCTTGCCGGGGATAGTGTCAGAGAAGGAGAAGAAGTAAAAGGGGAAAAGGTTTCTAACAGTGCCAGCTTGAGCAAGATGTCGTCTGGTACGTTCCATTACTTGTATTTCTCCTCTCCACCTTAATTTTAGTATATGCCTTTGATATTCTCTTTTGTGTAGTGTCTCGTTCCAGGGCTAGCTTTGGTGTGAAGGATATTATGTCTGGTATTAGAGCAGAGGTTGGGGTGAAGACTGAAGAAGGTAAACCTCCTCTCCCAAAGGGGGAAAGTTCAAAGAGTGTGAAGGTTGACAAAAAAAGAAAATTTGAGGATGTGGAGATCATGAGGGTTTCGAGGAAAAATGAATGGCTGGTTGAAACAGCTTTGGCCAGTATGGAGAAGGTAGCAGAATATGCATCAAAGAAGGTAAAATCTTCGTGTTTTCAAGTTTGCCCTAGAAATTTTTAGTATGCGGATTTTGACACGATACTTGTTGCCAACGCAGTTGTAAGTACCCAAATCTGGCTCATGCCTTCCGGTTAAATTTCCCGGCAATTTCGGTAAGTTTTCCGGTAATTCCCCAGACCTTCCTAGTGTTCCGGAAACATTCCGGAACTGTTTTTTATTAAATAAAGGCTGAAGGGAATCCTTCCTAATTAAGAAACACGTTTTTCTTAATTAGGAGGGAAGGTTCTAGAATAATGCCACCTTGCATGGTTCTAGAATGCTGAGTCACAATGGATAAGCCCGCACGGCCTGCATTAGCTCGCGCCTCGACCGCACGGCTTCATTAGCCTTATCCGTGCCTATAAATAGAGCCCTCCTCTACCCATTTCACAACAACAACAAGACACACAATAGAGATACAATACACTCACAAACACAATCAGACGTGAAGAACACCCTTGAAGGCTCAAGAAGGCGAAGAAGAAGCTCAAGAAGCCATCTCCCTCCTCCTTGAAGACCCAAGACGAACCTCTCCTCCTAGCTCCGTCCGAAGAAGCGAAGGAAACGATTGGTAACCTCGCACGCCCTAACCTTGCATTTTAATTGATATACTTGCTCATTGCATTCATATATCTTGCTTGGGACTTGGCATTTATTCATAAAGATCACATCTTTATCACCCCCTTTCCCTTTTGCATGCATTAAGACCTCATTTGTCATAAAAATGTAGTCTTTTTCATAAAGGTGCATCCTTTGCACCTAAAACCCCCATTTTCAAATAAAAATGTCATTTTTATGCATCATTTGCATATAAAGATCAAATCTATTTCAATAAAAATGCATCCTTTGCATCAAAACCCCTTTTTCAATGCATCATTTGCATAAAAATCCTATCTTTATGCATCATTTGCAATAAAGATCCTTTCTTTAAATCAAAAAGCATCATTTGCTAAAACCAAAAATGTCATCTTTTCATTAAAGAGTCATTTTCATCATGCATTCCCCTTTTCCCCAACCTTGGAACGGACCGGTGTAAAAGTTCTCATCTTTGCATCGTTCCTTCCATTAAAGGTTCATGATTTCTTTAGGAAAAGGATAACCTTGAACCCTATATCTCCGATTATCGCTTAAGAATGAGTATGAAGCCTCTATACGAGCTCGACCGTCTTAAAGCGTAGGATTGATGGGCTAAGGACATTCCTTCCTAAAGAACCTCATCTTTGACCAAAAGAGAGTCATTCTCTCGATCACGCAAGTCCCGAGGGTCCCGAGGTTAAAATGCGATGATCACAAGTCACAAGATGAGGACGGGATCATAATCCCGAATACATAAATTCCAAGAAATCCCGAGCGACAACCAACAAATGGTTTGTACGTCCGGAAGACGACTTGGGACATTCCCTCCTTATTTTCAAACACATGCACACAAAGAAAGCACGCAAGCAAGCACGATTAATGAAATCTTGGGAGACTTGCTCCGGCAAGGCACTTTGGGTGAACGCCAAACGTTCTTCCCAAGGGGTAACTTAACCTCCGAACCCAAGTAAAAACCTTTTTTTCAAAGTTTTGAGGTAATCAAAATGGCGTGGCGACTCCGTTTTTCAAATAACTCGGATGTCTTCAAACTCGCGTGAATCCAACACAAAATTTGGGCACCACATTCACAGTTTGGCGACTCTGCTGGGGATATCCCAAAGGAGAAAAGCTTTTATTTTCAAAACAAAAAGCGATACTCGGTATATAGGTGGAAACCACTTACCCTTTCCCGTACACTCCTCACGACGTGGGAGTTGGGATAATCGGTGGTTTAACAATCCACGTACCAGTACCCCTTTTCGAAAAAAAATAATTTTGAAAAAAAAATAGAAGAAAGCTTTTCCCTTTGAGCGGGTTAGACTCCCATCGCCGATTTCATTAATCATGCTTGCTTTCTTTACCATGCATTGCATCATTTGCATCTTGGAATCTTTGCATACTTTGAACGGGAAATAACCGAAAAATAGCAAAAGGAGTGGAACACTGGAAAATTGATCCATGCGGTCGTACGGCTCAATCCTCATCGGATTCGACCGGGCGACCTCAGTGGGCAATTCCACCAGGAAAAATCATGGTTAATCTGGGCAAGTCCTAGGCTTGGGGCTATTCGGCTCCGCATGATCGGGGACTCCCGAGAAAATTTACGTGCTTATGTGTTGCATTTTTCCCCATCCCGAAAATCATTCCTTTAAAACACATTTATGAAAATCTCTATTTTTAACTCAAAAAGGAACATTTTTAGGAGCGCGCACACTACGCGCACCTGATATATCCTGTACACTTTTGCACGCACGTCCTTCAAACCCGAGGGTGGTTCAGTGCTGATCACGGACAGCCTTACGATGCTCCGGGCGCGCACGGAATCATCCCAACCTCCCCATGGCAGCCAGTGTCGACCAATGCACTTGATCCGTGTCACACGTTTCAAAAATCCGTGACTTTTGGTTGGTTTTGGTCTAGTCCGTGTCATATAGCCCCGTTGCATACCCCCGTAAAGGTCAAGCCTTAGCTCATAACGGAAGCCAAGATTTTCGCCCAAGCGAAATTACGCGAAATTCCGACAAGGAAAAATCGGTGGGATCTTGACTCCGACATTGACTATTGACCTTGACCCGCACGGAATGCGTAAGAGTCAAGACCGAGTCTTTGCAAAAAAAAAAAAAAATCAAAAGATCTTTCGCTCAAGCGAAGCTCTGCCAAAATTCCGACAAGGAAAAATTGGCAAGATCTTGACCGGCATTGACTTCGATTCTGACTCACGCACTGCGTATGCAACGAAGTTCAATGTGACACTGTGTCATCCGGCTTTTGCCGCCCGACCCATGCCTATTATTCTCTCGGACATTACCGAAGGTCAGAAACCGTCATTCGCTCAAGCGAAACTCTGTCAAAGATCCGTCAAGGCAGAGAGACGAGACTTTCCCGGTATTGCCTTGACTATAATCCGCATCGCTCGTGCGTTGAAAGGTCCTATGACCCGCTAGACCCGATAGGAGCGTTCTTTACTCTCGGTCGGTGGGATCCGCGTGCCCTATAGGACCCTCGCAGGGGCATCCACCTGGGAGGTCGAAATACGGGTGGAATACGAGGGGCTTATAGGCGTAGTGACGGAACCCAGTGATCCAGGATCTAGAGTAGTTGTGAAAAAGAAGGGCGAGAACCCCTTTTCCAACCAAATAGATATTAATAAAAGACAACATTTTAAGTAAACTTGAAGATTCTAATTTGCATATTGCACGAGCCTTGACTAAACACCTACCCCGAGTCTAAACCTTTCCTATCCCTCTCCCGCGGCGAGAAAGAAGTGGGTGAGAACACCGGGTCGGCGACTTGTTAGCGCGAGAATCCTCGGCAGCAGGTTCGCGGAGAATCCTCGGTTTTGTCGGCTTTTCGGTGTCAAAATGGCCAACATGGTAATCCAGACGGTAATGACCAAGCAATTGGAGGGGCTATCCCGGTTCAACCCAAGCCTCACATACGGTATGATGTATGTGATTGTGAAGCGCCTAGAGTATGAGTATCAAGAATGGATCAATGAGGACGCTCCTTTGGTGAAGAAGAAGAAGAAGAAAGTCCACACGGCGAAGCTTAAGGAAAGATCGGCGGGACAAGAGCGTAGGAACTTTGGGAGAGCCTTCGGGCAAGTTCGACTACTATGTCGGTTATGCCAAGAGGAACTGTCAAGGAAGTCACCCCAAGCACGATCCCGGCTGATACCCCCTGATAGTGATCCTCTTGAAGCGAGAAATGCGAATTTGTGGCCATCGTGAAGTTCAATGAGAAGCTAGCGGATCTAGAAGCGAGAACACGAAAGCTATTGAATACGTAGCCGATCAAGGAAGAATTAAGTCCTCCTCGAAGAAGACTTATCGGCATTATCAAGCCCTCCTATGGCTATCGACAAGGTCGTGGTATCCAAGATCGATCAAGAAAATGAGTTATCGGCGGTGCGTCGATAAGATGAGCCGGACCCTTGATCAATGAGTCCGGTCGCTACGGAAGAGCTAGGCGAAAGATTGCAACAAGTTACTTTAGTTCCCCTCACCATCTTTCCACGATACCGGCTAATGATTTCCGGCAAGCTTTTGATCGGTTCGAAGTCTCCAACTTTACGACGGCAAGGCTACTCCCAGGGCAGCAGCAAGAAGGAGTGAGATCCCGGTCAACCCTTGTCAAAGTCCCCCTCGAGTCAATAAGTAGCGTAGAGTCCAGTCAGGTGTTGTCTATTCGGTCCCGAGTCGGGAATCTTGAATTCCAGTCCTCGGGAGTCATCCGAAGGCCTCACGCCTTTGAGGATTGTAAATGTAATCGATGTCATCTTTCCCTTTATCTTGAATGGAAATGACAAATCTTTACGATTTATCCTCTTATTTTGCCAACTTAACAAATGATAAATTAACTCAAAACTTAACAACGAGTTAATAATGAATCATTTGAACAAGATCTGATAACCACAGCTAAACGAACACTGATACATTAAAGAAATCTTTAAGCGGGTTTCGAAAAAAGGAAAACCGGGACCCCAGAGCTGCCGAGGAGGTTTTGATAAGTGTGAACTTAGGTACTATTGAGGAACCTAAAGAGACACGGATTGGAAGCTTCTTCCGAGGGGGTTTGAAAGGGGACAGATTGATCGAGTACGCTCAGGAGAATCTGTCAGCGTGTTTGCGCTGGTCATACTGAAAAAAGATATGCAGGAGCTAGACAGAGTTCGATAGTAGAGCAACCTGAAGAATTCCCTCTAGCACCGAATCTTAAGCCGGATTAAAACGAGCGAGAAAGATTAAGCCGGAATGAGTCTCTACGGGTTCAAAAGAAGAAATTGAGAAGCTCACTTGCGAGGTAGGGTTCATCAGAGTTATTGAATACCCGACATGGTTGTCCAACATCGTGACCAGTAACCAAGGCCAATGGGGAAGGTCTTATTTCTCTTGTGTGGATTTTCGAAGAGATACGAAAACAAGAGCCCGGCCCCAAAGAGACGACTACCACTCACGCCAAACATGGAGCATCCTGAGTGGATTCCCACTTACTTGCCAACTACGAAGTCAAATCCTTCGTTGATGGTTTGCGAGCTACTGACCGGATCAAGATGGCCGAGGAAGACCAAGAAAAGACGGCCTTCACCACACCGTGGGGAACCTCTTGTTATACGGTAATGCCATTCGGGCTCAAGAATGCGGGGCTACTTACGAAGAGCGGCGACCGCGCTTTTTCATGACATGATCCACAAGGAGATTGAGGTCTACGTAGATGACATGATAATCAGCTCCGAAAGGAGAAGGTGGGCGACACTTTGTTGACCTACGAAAATTCTTTGAGAGGTTGAGACGGCATTCCATGAGACTAAACCACTGCCCAGATGCACCTTCGGAGTGACAAGGGGAAAAGTGCTTGGAGTACATGGTCACGGAGCGAGGTATAGAAGTTGACCCCAGAAAGATCAAAGCCATCATGGATATGAGGCCACCTCAAACCAGGACGAGTCAAGAGCTTCATGGGTAAATTGCGGTACATCGGCCCGTTTCGTCAATCGGTTGACCACTATGTGCGAGCCCATCTTCAAGCTCATGAAGAAGAATGTGGACCTGAGAATGGACGAAGAATGCCAAGATGCCTTTGACGAGATCAAGAGCATACTTAGTACATCCCGTCTATGCCCCCAGCATAAACCGAGAAGCCTCTTACTGCTCTATCTCCCTTTATCCACAGAACCACGGCGGTTGGGGCTATGCTTGCTCGGGAAAAGAAAGACTCTCGGGTGGAAAACGCCATTTACTTTGTCGGTAGGAAGCTACTGAAGGAGTGAGCTCAATTACTCGGCTATGTGAAAAAGACCTGTGCGGGGTAGTGCAGGTAGTCGGCAAATTGAAGCATTATATGCAAGCCCACCACTGTGAATTTGGTCTCGAAAAATGGACCCCATCAAGTACATCTTTGACAAGCCTTCCCTATCGATGCGTTTAGCGAAGTGGTCCTTCTTCTTGGCGAGAATACGACATCAACTATGTGACCGGAAAGGCCATCAAGGGTCAAGCATTGTCGGATCACTGGCGAATTTCCCGATAATGAAGACGAGAGGGCTGAACCCCAATTTCCGAGATGAAGGGATCTTTGCGGTTGAGCACGAAAATAGATGGCAATTGTTCTTTGGCCAGCCGTAACAAAGAGGAAATGGTGTAGGAATGCTATTGGTCGATCCGAAAGATGAGCATACCCCCATAGCCCTCAAGTTGAACTTTCTGCCACGAACAATGTCACAGTATGAAGCACTGCATTCTTTGGTTTGGAGGCTGCCTTTAGAAAAGAAATGTCAAGGAGCTCGAAGTTTACGGAGACTCGGCCACACGATCATCAACCAAGTCTCCAACAGAGTGGAAGGCTGTGGACCACTGTCTGCAACGAGTATCATGCCCATATGGAGGAGTTGGTGGACCGGTTCGGAGAAGTGACTTTCCACTACTTGCCGAGGGAAAAGAGCAGTTCGCGAGATGCCCTTAGCTACTCTAGCCTCATTGGTAGAGATCCCCAGGGAAAAGCCATAAAGCCCTTCGAGTGGGTAGAAGAGAAGCTGGCCTTACATTTGTGAAGTGGACACAGGACCCGAGGCCTATAAAAGGAACCTTGAGTACAATCAGATTTTACCAATTCCTCAAAGACGGAGAGTCGGCTTTCGAGAGGCGAAGAAGGTAGACCAAAGGAAGGTGTCGAGCCAAAAGCTTGCGAGCCACTGAAAAGGTTGGCTTCCCATTATGTCATTCTAGGAGAGCAACTTGTACAAGAAACGGTATCAAGGACCACTCCTCTTATGTGTCACTCAAGAAAGAGCCAAAGAGTTGATGACCGAAGTCCACAATGGTCCCTTGCGGTCCTCACATGAATGCCGAGCCACGATGCAAGTGATCCTCGGAATGGGTTATTCTTTGGATCTCCATGGAGGCAATTTGCGTTCGGCACGTCCGAACTGCGACAAGTGCCCGGCGGTTTGCCAACCTCAACCATCTCCCACCTCATGACCTGTCTTGCATGGCGACTCCTTGGCCGTTTGCAACTTGGGGCATTGACGTGATAGGGAAAATAGCCCGGCGGGGAGCAATGGGCATGAGTTCGTGTTGGTAGCCATCGACTACTTCACCAAGTGGGTAGAGGCCAAGTCCTACAAGGTCCTCACTTCGAGAAAAGTGGCCCGAGTTCATCAAAAGAAAACATAATGTGCGAGATATGGGGTGCCCAGCGAGATCATTTCGATAATGGGTCACACTTCGAAGGAAGGCTGCGATAGGCTGCACATCGAGAGTCGAGTTACTCGCCACAAGTCGTCCCCCGTCTGAGACCTCGAGACCAATGGAGCTGTGGAAGGCTGCTAATAAGACACTCGAGCGGATCATCAGGAAGATGGCCACCCGTGGTCGTGATTGGCCCCGAAAAGCGCACCTAGCAACTGCAGGGGCTACTGAACGTCTGTCGGAACGGCCACGGGAGAAACTCCTTTTGCCCTAACACGGGATGGAAGCGGTGTTACCGGTGGAGTTGGAAATCCCGTCATTAAGGGTCCTCTGGAAAAGCAGTGTCAATGAAGTGGAATGGTTGCGCGGCCGGCATGATGAATTAGCCTGCTTGACGAGAGAGAAGGCTAAAAGCCATGGAACACACCTTTAGGAGCCTACCGGAGGCGAATGGCGGAAGCGTTTGATAAAAGGTCAAGGCCGGAGACATCAAAGAAGGTGACTTAGTGCTGAAAGTAAAGCCCCCTACCCGAGACAACCCCACAGGAAAATGGGAACCCGTCTGGATCGGCCCTTATGTGGTGCGAGAAGATATTATCGGGAGGAGCCATGAAGCTTGCAGACTTGGATGGCAATCCCTTTGTCCACCCAGTCAACGGTGATAAACTCCGAAGATACTATGTCTAATAAAAAAAAAAGAAAAAGAGAAAAAAAAAATCTTAGTGCAAAAAGAGTAATGCCCAGCTAAGTGAAAACCTCAAAAAGGGCGGTCTAGGCAAAAACGGGGTTGCACATATAAAAAAAAAAAAAGAAAAAAATCTTAGTGCAAAAAGAGTAATGCCCGGCTAAGCTTTGAAAACCCCAAAAAGGGCGGTCTAGGCAAAAAACGAGTACACACGAAAAAAAATTGGTTCACCAGAATGAACTACGTAGACCTGAGGCCCTTAGCCTTTCTTGTAAAAGGGAAACGTAGGCAGCCATATATGGTTCGGTCTAAACAATAAAAAGGACAATCAAGCTTCCCTGAAGTGCGTCCTAAATAATAAAGGAGTATTTCGGTTTTTCATAAAACGGGTCCCAATCAATAAAGACATTTGAATTTCCAAATGTGTCTTGATTAATAATATGCCTTGTTCATTACAAGTTAAAAACTTCTTGATGAGTTCAAGCACGGTCTACCTCTTAACTCTGCTAACCTGCTAAAAAGATCTAAAATACAATAAAATGCCTAAATAAACTAATGTGTTTGCAAATGGCAATAAGAGGATCTTGAGAAAAGACTTGTCGGTCGTCATTATGAGTCTTCTTGAGTCTTCTTCCCTTTTCCTCGGCCTCGTCGAGTCTTCTTCCTCTTTTCTTCTCAATAATGTCGGTATCCCTCATCCCGACCTCTGGTATCTTTGGAGCCTCTACCAACCCCGTGTCAATGAGTGCTCTCTCTATCCGAGCACGAGTCGCACCTCCTCCCTGCGAGCCTCGGTCAAAGGAGCGACCTCGGACAACCTCTTGTACAGAGCCTCCATATCTCGGCAAATCACCTTTGGCCCGGTTATGGCAACTTCGCCTTAGCCTCGGTCTCCCTCGAGAGTCCTACTCAGGTCGCGGTCGGCTCCCAGATAAAGCTCGACGTCTATCCTCCAAGATAACACAGAGTCGCTCCGTCTCCCTCTCGTACCAGGTCAAGTAGAGCGAGTGGTCAAGATGGTGCTCTTCACACTCTCACGAAGATAGCCACAGGTGGGAAAGCGGTATATGTCCAAGCCCTCGAGAAGAAGAGAAGGCATTTGGATCTCTCATGTCCAATGACACCACCTCCATGGTCCGGATGTCCTCCCAATCACTTTCAGAGGCTCTGTAAAGCCCCAAAGCTGCCTGGATACTAAGCGGGGTATGTAGAAGGATGACCGGCGAGAATCTGGAACCCTCGCGGCATAAGACTCCTGAAATATCCTCCTGAGTGCTGCAACCTCCAATGTGGTATCCACCAACGGATGTCCGAAGTGGATAGCCTTAGCCATCATCGGCTCCCGGCTACCTGTTCTGCTGCCTAGGCGCACCTGAGAAATCACCCGAGGGCGGGTCGGCAAAGCCCCGGGGGAAAGCCCGAGCCTCTCCTGCTGACCACGGAGTCAAGCATGGCCAGGACTCCCGGACCTCATGAAAACGGTCTCCCGAGCCATCTGTCGATCCACGTGAAATGTCTCTCCCAAAACCGAGCGGGACAATATCCTTCCAGACCACACGAGTCTCGACCATGTCCAAGAGGCCACTATGACGATCCCCACGGACTCGGCGGTGAACAAAACGGAGAATACGCAGAGAATGAAAGCATCCATAGCCACCGTGGTCGCGGCCATATCTGGAGACCCAGGCACAGGGATATCGGAAAGGTCAATCCTGTCCAGGGCTACCATCATCCTCTCGGCCCTCTCCCAAAGGAATCTGCGAGAAAAGATGCAAGCTTTACCGTCACCGGCACGTCTCAGATCAGCGGAATAGATATAGCCTCGGTCTCGGGACCCCCAATCAAGGCTCGAAGTCTTCGTGCGTTGGGACAATTTCGTTGTAAGAGAAGCGATAAACATGTCTCGGACGTCCCAGGAACTTTCTTTGCGGCTCTCAACGAGGTCCCAATCGGGCGGGAGATCCCTCAAATGCCATAAAGACTTGATCTTGAAGGAAGAATCAAGCGGTCCCTTGTGATTTTGGAAGTTATGTCTCGCCCAAGATTGAAGAGCCGGATAGAAAATGGTCTCGCTTCCCCCTTTGCAATGCGACGGGCTTCTCCATACGCAAAGTGTTCAAAGATGGTGCTTTTAGGTCCAAAATATGCTGCAGGAACAATTGGGACAAGTCTAGAGTGAAAATGAAATGAAATGGCCAAGCCTTGCTTTTATTCGAGAAAATAACCGGCTCGGACAGAGCTTAGCCGCACGGCTTCGATTTTCCCTCAAGGCCATGCCGCACGGCTACATTAGCCCTCTGCGAGAAAAATTCTGCGGCAACCAAAGTTGCTGCCCAGGGAGTTTTCACCCCACTTTTCAACCAAAACACTGTACAAAAACATATCCGAAGCCATTCAAGCATTTATATACCATTATAAATCATTTTGGCCCGGTTTATTAATTCCAAGCAAAAAAGTTGCCCCAAGGCTCGAGATAATATGCAAATTGAGAAAGCATAAATTAAGAAAAGTAAATAAAATGTAAATACAATGTTTTCGCCCCATCGGCGCCCAAATAAAGCAAAAAATAAACAAAGTGTGCATAAAAATTGTTCATTGTTTGTTTTCGTTCCAAATCTATTCTAGAGACCTCCTAGGCCTCCGATTCTTCTTCCTCCTCATCATTTTGCTCAACTCATAAATGCTAGCCTCCCCTCATCAAGTCCTCCACAGTCGCTCACGTCGAGACAAATGGACATTATCGTGCCCGTACTCGGCCCGAGTTTGCTCAGGAATGTCGGCGTTGGGTCCCGCCCGAGGCATGGCCTTTGGAAGAGTACTCAGAGGCCGATGAGGTAGACGCTGTGCCCCAGACGTGCCGTCTCTTGCGCCCGAGCTCCTGTGCATCCCGGCTGCCGCCTTCGAAGCGCGAGCCGGCTTCCTCAGAAGAGGCCGGCACATGTCCTTCCGGCCTATTACGCACGACCGGCCTATACGTAAGTGCGAGAAGTTTGGAACTGAGAAAAAAGAAGAGAAAAATCTCGAGAAAATCTCGAGAAAATTGCAAAACGAGAAAATGCGAAAGCTAAAAGGGAATAAGACCACTAAGAGTACACTTACGGTGCTATCGGCGGCAAGGTGTCTTGGGGCTCCCTAGCATCGGGGACGGTATCCTCATCCTCCTCGGCGCTCATGGACCCACGTAGGACGGATGCGCGGGAGGGATCGGCGGAGTCGATAGGCTCATCCTCCCCGTATCCACTGAGTGACCGCTTCGGCTTCACTAGCTTTGTGGCGTCCTCGGGCGGCGCTCCACAAACACGGCGTAGGGGTGTCCATGTCAAAGTGCTCCTCTGCGGCCACGCACACACAGTACCTGGCAATCTCATCCTCGGCGATCCACAGGGCGCAGCATCCGTCTTGGAGGATCGGTAGAGGGGGGAGTAATGGCGTCGATGGAGAGGGGCGTGTAGCCATCTTTGCCTCGAGAAGCTGGTCCCCAGTAAATGACATCACATGTCGGCCCGGTGCGACCACCCCTCCTGCGCCTCGTCACCTCGATGGCATCTCCCGACAAAATCTCAGGATACGCCCGGGGGGTAGAAGTCCACTCCAGTCGTGCCCACGTCCCCCGTTGATGACCAGGCCTCACCCATTTTGTAATGTCGAAGGTAATCACGGGTCTTCCCCGTGAATTTATCTCTCGCATCTCCCCTCCCGGCGAACCATAGCGGGGAGAGATGGTGACATCAACTCCTATTTGGTTCCAAGAGGAAGAACCCCGATCTACCTCGCATAAACCCGGCTTTGCGTATGTTCAAAACATCAAAAGGTCATTCTCTCTTATAAAAAGTCTCAAGACGGGGAAAAGAGAAAAGGAAAAAAAAAAGAAAGGAGACTACCTGAGGGCAAATGAGAAGCGAGTCCATGGAAGCTGACTTTGTTCCGGTTTGTACATGTCCGACGATAGGAAGTACAACTCCGCCAATCCGGCCTCGCCCAGGAGACCGTCCCTATCCCATCCACATCACTCCCGAAGAGTCGAGGAGGCAGAGTCATAGCCGGCGTCCCGAGAATTAGCAAAGATAGTAGTGATAGCATCAACCATATGAATGCTGCCTAGCAACAGGCTATTTGAGTAGTCAGCATCATTGCTTGTGAAGTTACGCATGCAAGTACAGCTTGCTACCCTCGGCGTTCCGCGCATCTCCATCCCCGGCCCCTTGGGAATCGGCTCAAATCCTACCAAAGCACTGGGAACTCCTCGGGCAGCCAATATGGTCTCTCAAGTCACGGGCCTCAGGTGAAGCTGCGAGCTTGATAATGTCGTGTGAAATCGGCGGGAGTCACTTGTCGGCTCTCCCATTTCGGGTGAAAGCTATGAGTCTTGTCCCGCGATGAACTCAGAGAAAGGGCACGGACCAAGCCCTTGCTCTTAGAGGTGATGTGAACACCCACTGCCGATGGCCTCTACGCGCATCTAAGCCGGTAGCCCGCACAGTTGCTTGGGATTCACCCACATTCTTCTCAAAATCCGGCATCCTACACTTGCAAAGCTTAACTGCTTATCTCAGATGGTCCTCTAGACTTGTTCTCCACAATAGACGAGCACCAAGAAAAAAAAGAAGCGTCGAGTCCTTCATCATTTTCAAAAGCATTGCATATATTCACAAAAAAAGAGAGTACACATGTTTTCAAAAGAAAATCATTCCGCAAAGTTTTTCTAGCATTATTGGCATCAAAAAAAAAAAAAAAAAAAAAAGCGTCTTTCATCATTTTGGCTTAGCGTCATATCAAATCCAGTTGCTTTCACCAGGCACAAAATCACAATTTTCACAATTTTTTGCACATAAGCATTATTCTTTCAGAAATGGCATGCATGAATCATTTTCATCTTTAAAAATCATGTTTTCTCATTGAAAATCAGAATTTTGACTTAGTTCTAGCACAAGGCAAGAACTCCGTCTCATATTACGAAAAATTCTCATTCTTACTTCATTTTGCGAGAAAAAAGTGAGTCATTCTCATAATTTTCATCAAACAAGTTGCACATTGCACATTCTTAGCCTCATAGGTTGTTCATGCATCTCAAAATCATTCAAAAAAATCATTCAAAAATCCTATAAATTCGGGTCAAGCCATTGCCCACTAGTCGTTCAAAATTCAAGCAAAATCATCGGATTTGAGCAAAATGAGAATGCTTACCCCAACCGATCACTTGAGGTTCGTTGATTTATGCTCCCTTCTTCCCGGGTAAA